>JAQMYF010000012.1:13476725-13489275 GCA_030014195.1 Neosilurus mollespiculum | reverse complement strand
TATATATATATAAGATCTTGAACAGTGCTCGATACGTCGAAGTAGAGCTAAATATATATATATATATATACACACACACACACACACACACACCTAAGTAGTTAGTAATTTTACTTTATTTCAAGTCTTGCATTTAGATACACTGCGACAAAAACAAATAAATAAATTCCTCTGTCACCTTTATCTTTGATTATAGCACATAATTATCATGGCATTGTTGCTTCAGTTGGTCAGGTCAAGGCTCAGCAACATTATGTGGCAATAAAATGAAGTCAGCTAACGACCTGAATGACCAGAATGTCACATCAATGGATAGTTTGAATAGTGAAAGAGTGGTTCAGGGAGCATGAGGAATGCCACAGAGCCCTTAACCCTATTGAAAGTCTTTGGAATGTGCTGGAGAAGACTTTATGGAGCGGTTCGATTTTCCAGCCAGCCAGGGAAAAATGTACCAACTCTGGATGAAAATAAATGTTATGTTGCTTACGTTTTTTGAAATTGATGAATTCCATGGCGATTACACGCCGTAATCAAGGCGTAAAGTGGTCCAACAAAATATTGCTGTGTGCAGTTTTTTTTTTGGCCAGACAGTGTATTTTATAGTGACAATTTTTGTTGTGATTATACTGTCTATAAACACTTTTCCAGCCTCTCTCTCTCTTTCTCTTTCTCAAATAATAATACAAAAGCTCAGCCTGTCATGTGAGATGTAAATAATTTTTTTCATGTGATGAGCACATACTCCAGTCCTATCTGTTGTTGAAAATTAATTAGTGCCATCTGACCAATCGCAGTTGACAATTGAAAAGTGGTGGCTCAGTGTTAACCACTGAGTGTTAACTATCTGGCTCTGGGTTGGGGTTCAAGTTGAGGTTCAAGCCTCAGTCCCACCTATCTGTCACTGTTGGGCCCTTAAGCAAAGCCCATAACCCTCAACTGCTTAGTTGTACAGATAAGATATAAATGCAAGTTACTCTGGATAAGGGCATCTGCCAAATGCGGTAAATGTAATGTAATGCACAGTGATGTGGTCTGAAAGCAAATCATAGGTCAGTTTATTAAATAGGATGATCCATCTTGAAACATTAGGTCATTAATCACCTGTTATTTTGTTAATTTATTTTGCATGTATTCCATGTGTTGAAGCATCTATATACACCACAGGTTTGTTTCCATGCTGTGTGACGGTGTTAGTATGATTATTATACATTTTTTACAATTACTTTTATTAATTTTTATATTTAACTTTCACTCAGAATGAATGGTAAGACATGTCACTGTTAAAGAAATAAGGATTTTTGGAGAAATATGACTTAAACATGACTTATTCATGCTGTGAGAGAATTTAAAGATTTGCACACCTAGCCTGAATTTTTTGACAATATTACGCAGGTTTTTGAATTAATGTGTACTTATTACTTTACACCCCAAGAATAAAGTTTGGTGTGATTAAATTTGGGAAATTGCACATGATAAACTGACTCCCAGACAAATAATGTGAGAGTTTCACTTGAGATTTGATGTCACAGAACAAGAAGCAGAAAAAGCCATCAGAACAGCCTTTGATGTAGAGGCGAGTCGCTACTAAGGCTAGTGTCCAGGAGCTGTGTATATTCCACCCATGAGCACACAACACTGACCACAGCTTTCTTTCTTGCTGTACAGAATCTCAGCTGTCAGTTTCAGCTCTAGAATGAGATAATGAATGTCCCCCTGCTGTGGTCTCCGTTCTCTTGATAGGCGTACCCCAAACTTTCACTTTCTGTTGAGAATTCAGGTAAATATATTAGAATTACCTGTTTAAGGTGATCATACATGGGGTTATGATTTCTATTAGTTTCTTCACTTGTAGATACCACCAGGTACATCATTTACAGCTTAAGTTCTAGCTATTGCTGGGCATGATGGTTAGAACGTCTGCCTCATAGTAAGAAGGTCGTAGGTTCGAGTCCTGGGCTGGGGCGTTTCTGTGTGGAGTTTGCATGTTCTCTCTGTGTTTGCGTGGGTTTCCTCCGGGTACTCCAGTTTCCTCCCACGGTTGAAAGACATGCCTGTTATGGTAACTGGCTTTTCCAAATTGCCCCTAGGTGTGAATGTGAGTGTGAATGGCTGTGTGTGTGTGTGTGTGTTGGTCCTGCGATGGTCCTGTGATGGTCTGCCAAGCTGTTCGGGGTGCGCGCGCGCACACTCACACGCCCACACACACACACACACACACACACACACAGTATATTATCTTGAAGGAATTTTGACCAAATCATGATATTTGGCATAAATTACATATCATGTTATAACATTTTTAAATTTTATTTATTTCTTTTTTAATACATGGGGCATGCATGCATCCTAGCTAGGACTACAGCTCGAGAATGAATGAACAATTTGGAGGAGCTGTGGTTCAACGAAAAATTATTCTCAGACTGTCTGATTTATAATGAGCAAAGCTACTTGGCTAAACTTTTAATCTGAAGCAAGATTTGGTGCTTGTAGTTTATTTATGCATTATTTTTGGGCTTTTAAATATGGCCATCTTGAAGGGGAGGACTCAAGAACCTTTCATGGCACCTGCATGGGCTGTATAATATTAGGATTTGCATATAAGAATAATATTTTGCTGTGCTTTAGATCTCCACCTGTTAGTCTAGAGCCAAAGGAAAGTTCTGGATTTAAATCTGATATATTCTTTAATTTAGTATTAAACTCATGTTTCACAGCCAACATTTTGGGGCCTCTATTCCCCTCTGATAAATGGTAATAACTCACAAAGTATGTGACAGAAAGGACTAAAACTTCAGATTGGTTCGTGTAGATAATGGAAGGATCATAGAGACAAAATAAGGAAAATCTGTGACCAATGGGTGTGGGCGAGAGGTTGATTTGTTAGGGAATGACCCAGCAATCAACTACATACTCGTTTACATTGTGTACCCATTTGTCCCAGTGGATTAGAGCTGAAATATCGTTGCCGTATATCCTCGAAGCTTTCAACCATCAACATTTTAGGTAAAGAGCGATGTCCTGGAGAAATAAATTCAGACCATGCAGAATGTGTTGGCGGAGGGCCAACGGAATATTCATGGAAATGATTTACTGGCAAATAAAGCTGAGCATCTGTAGGGCTTTGCTCTGGGAGAGACATGGCACTTCTTTGAATTACAGCACAGGATGCATGAATACTATCACATATGAATAAAATGAGGGAATATCTTGGGTCGGGCAGCTTTTTTGAGAATGTCACCATTCATATGTGTGTGTGATGCTTTAAAAGTATAGTGTCGAACTTCACTTGAAACTGTGGATGAGTCTGAAATCTGTAACCGAGAACATTCTTTATCATCTTCGACTCAAGCATGTGTTCATCTTGAGTGTTTCATAAGCTGCATTAAACATCTTCCCAAATGCTTCTGTGTATGGAGCATACAGTATCTTCGACATACCTCAATACACAGGAAAATGCTGTAATATTTGTCATAAAGGAAAGAATTCTGTGTTCTGTGCAGGGCTGCCAGCGAATAGTGGAGGACTGGCAAAGAATCCTGATGGTGCGTTCTCTGGTCATCAATCCCCACGAGGACATGAGGACGTGGCTCAAGTATGCTAGCCTGTGTGGAAAGAGTGGACGTCTGGTGAGAGAGAAAGCATTGTGTTTTATTCCAGGATTACTATAGTAATAGTGAGCATGCTGTTTGCTAACTCACCAGTAAAACATGCTATGTTTGCTTTTTATTGAAGGCTAAGTGAATGTAAGGATCATAATTGTATTAGTATACTGTATACTAAACAGGTTGGGGCCGGTGGTGTAGCAGTTAGGGTGCCGGGCTCACGATCAAGAGATCATGGGTTCGAATCCCTGTTGCACCCCCACTTTGCTAGGACCCCTGGGCAAGGTCTTAACCACAAGTGTGCCTCTGTCCACCCAGCAGTATAAATGGGTACCAGTAAAAATACTGGGAAGGTAACCTGCAATGGACTAGTGTCCCATCCAGGAGGAGTTGAACTCCTAGTCGCTTCACGCTACTGAAACCGGGGATAAGCACCGGCTCTGATGAGACTAGGCTCGGGTGTACAAGCCCAACAGACTTACCTATACAACACAGGAACAATAAAGTCAAACTAAAACAAAACATTTATAATTTAATTTTACATATTTAAACTATTACAGAGACAGGTCAAAGGAATACTCTGGGAAGAGCAAAGCACTAAACTAAACTGTGCTCCATAATGGTGTGTTTTTCTCATTTAATGTTTTAATACTATGCAGAAGTAAGAAAAGCAAAAATAGGCTTCTTTAAGATTACACGAAAGGGAAAAATAAAAATATTTATATTTTACCCTTTCTTGTATTCTTGTTCTGTTGTGTTGTTTAAGAAAAAAAAATCTGTTCTTAATGATTTTTTTCCTGTCTCCTGTCTTGGGTTTACATCATAGATGGCAAATCAAACCTTTAACTAAAGTAACTTTATACTAAATACATAATGAAGATTATATTATACACAGACAAACACATTATATTTTAAAGTAAATCATGTTTATTAGAAGCACTGCTGACGAAAATGTAACATTGTTATTTAAGATAATATTATAGTTTACTTTTGTAAATACTGTATATGTTATATTTTATCCTGTGATTTTTTTTTGTGGAGCACTTTGTATATAACCCAGATGGTCTTGATGCTACAGATTTGTAGATTTGATTTGCTCTTGAAGCATTTTAATCAGGCTTTCTGAGTCGGTATTCTGCAGTACATTTCTTGCCATTTTGACCATTACAGGCTGTTTTGCAAAAGGTCTATGTGATTTAATATTGATTAGATGCATGTGTGGTTCATTATGCGTAACACTGTTTAATGCAGTTATCTTTAGTTGCACTTGTTAAACCTCCCCACCAGCTATAACTGGTCCGGTTCGTTCCGGGAAAAAAGAAATGAGAAACATTTATCGAGAAAACTTTAATGCTTCTTTTACCAAAGTATCCTTTTAAAAAATGAAGGGTCCGTTTTGAAAAGCCGCTTCAAACGTGGGCTTGTGTTGATGTAAATGCTGTCATAATCTACCTCTAGTGTGAGTTAATGTTATTCTGAGCGATTAGGCAAAATCTACAGTGAGTTGAAACTTAAGGCGCTGTTGTAAGTGGAGCTTGGCGGATATGGATGAACGGGAAAAGTCATGACCTCACAGCTTAGGACTGTTGAGCTTGTTCACAAGGAAAAGTGCTCTCTGAGATGACAAGTTACGAAATGATGATGGTGGTGATGATGGACAGGCTTGTTGAAAGAGACACAGAATGACGGCAATGTTTCCGAGGTTGTGATATCTGTTGTGAGGTCAGGGGTCGTGATGCCTGGCATGTTGGGCTGTTTATTTTTAGGAAACCAGGTTTTATTTTTCAAACAGTTTCTCTGTTGGGACCCAAGAGCTATGACTTTGGGTCTTGTCAGTGTCATGCTCATTTCATCTTGATTGTGTCCTTTAGTTCAACTGATTACAAGCTGTATTAATTGCTAAACTGTGCATGTTCGAAGGCTTGAACCATGTAAAACAGTACATTACAGAAGACCAAACTGAGCAGATCGATTTATGGGGGTGAAAGTTGCTCTAGTTTTCTAAACATTAGCCAGTGCAGGTTCTGTAGCAGATCCTTTGCTGCAAACACACATGTAAACATTTATATAAAATAGTTCACTGAAGGCAACGAAGTGGACCAGAGATTCACTAAATGATTAGAATCATTAGGTCAAAAAAAAAAAAAAAGCAAAGTTTTTGCAGATTTGTTTTTTACCCACTATGGTCTGATTAGCAAGCTGTAGACAGAGTTCATTTAAAGAAAATTGGCCAGAATGAAAACAGAATGTTTAAAGACAGTTGGTGCTAGTCAGAAATGTTAATGTGAAGCAATACTATGAAATGAAACCCAAGTAACTCTGGTTCTTTTGGTTCAAGCTATAAACTAATTATTTTATGATTAATAATGTTTGCCACCTTTCAGGAATGTATGTTTTCTTCGTAAATTAGGTATTTTAATGCACTGATATTTAAAAAAAAAAAAAAGCTATTACAGTACAGCCTTCCAAACTCTCCTGTTATACTGAAAATATGTATATTTTGATCATCAGGTGGTTTTTACATACATTTTTTGAAGTGCAGTCTGCTAAAATCTGTTGGATAGTTTGCATTAGCCATTTTGAAAAAGCCGCCATTTATAGTCTGTTTCACTCTTGCCCTGTTCTCTGTTCTCAGGCTTTAGCTCATAAGACGCTGATCCTGCTTCTCGGTGTTGACCCGTCCAAACAGCTCGACCAGCCTTTGCCCACAGCCCACCCACACGTGACATACGCTTATATGAAGTACATGTGGAAGAGTGCACGCAAGGTACGTAAACCCTGAACAAGATCTCCTCAGGCTTGTTTACTAGCAAACATTGAATGCTAATGCAAAAACTCTTAATTTTTTTTAACAAAGCTTGATTTCTTTCTACTGTCCAAATTAATTTCAGAGCTCCAAACATGACTGTCTAGGTTATTCCAAAACTCCAACACATACACATTGCTTGATACGAGGCAGTCTGCCTTTCAGCATGGGTCACAGTTTGGCACTACTTTCCCTTTCTTGTGTAATGTGTTATTGTTGTTTTGGGGGTCTTTAAACAGCTTCAAAAGTTCACTGTTGAGTATCAGAGGATTAGTACTAAATTGAAAGTGAAGAATCTTTCCTCTTAAGACCAGATATGAGTGTTGTATGACTCAGTCTGCTGATAAACAATTCTTTTACTTCATTTCACTCCTCACGCTGTCTTTACTCGTGCTGAGAGGGGAGAAATTAACCCTAATTATTATTGGAAAGTCCATTTGTCTACATCATAGATATCGATGGAAAGTGTGTGTGCACGTGTGGGTGGTGCACGTGAAGGTCTTTGGTCATATGGGTCCCTGGTTTTTCACTTTTTCCTAAGAAACCTAAGTGAACCCAGAGAATTATTTGGTTCCTCACCACCTCTGGAACTGTGAATACACTGTATTCCCAGTTCCTCACCACCTCTGGAACTGTGAATACACTGTATTCCTTCTTTATAACTTTTGACATGCGTAACAAGACAGTTTAACATGTTTTAATATTCTCCATACTACGTTAGTGCAGGATTCTTTAAAGATTAGGGGGCTCCCAACTGGTGCATCGACAAGATGGGAGACTATCAACCTGGAGACTGCAGGTTTCGAATCCTGGTTGATGCCGCAGCCATTCGCAAACGGGAGTGCATGAGAGTTAATTGCAGTCATGGGAGGGAGGGATGGCCTATGCTCACCCACCCCCCGTCTGTGTGCTCATTCATACAAAGGGGGATAGTGCTTTCCCTGCAAGTGTGTAAGGCCGCCCCCGAATACGCATGCACAGCAGTTCATAAAGAGGTAGGTGGCAGCATGGTGTGTCACAGAGGGGGCATGTGCATACTTGCGCCATTAGTCTAAATTTGTGGGGGTCAGGGCTGGTAACTTTGTAAATGTTTCCGAATTCCTTACAGCAATTATTTAAGTAAAACTGCGATAAAGCAAATTGGAAAAAAATGTTTTTGGGGATTTTTTTTCCGAGCACAAGTACCCTTTATCAATTCGGTTTAATTTTTATTTTGTCATATTTACAGTTTACATTGGCAAAAAGCTTTTTTTAGTAGAAAATTTAAATGTATAAGTTTATCCCTAATAACTGAGCCCAAGTTGACAGCAGGATGGAAAAAATTTCTGAGGCTTCATGAGGAATAAACCTTGAGAGGAACCACCCTTAAAAAGGGAAGCCATGCTCTTCTGGCTGACACTGTATGGAGCAATTTATAAATAATTCCTCTTCTGTAACTGTGTGCTGTACAAGCTGTGATGAAAAAGTTCTGAGGCTCTCCTTGTAGCAAATGAAGACAAGCAACAAGAGGGAACACTAACCCTTTTAAGTCACTATACCATATGATTTCATGATCTAAACAGCAGGATCTGTGTTAGTTACCCTTGCTTTAGCGTGCCAATTGCAATAAAGCACTGAGCTGGTCAAGGTGTTCTGAGTGGCGCCTGTCTTGAAGTCTGAATGCCACTCAAAACACCTTGTCTGGCTCAGTTCATAATTTCTATAGGAATGTCTAAGCCTTTCAAGGGCCTCCACTGCTAATCGCTAATGGTTGCCAGCACAAAACAAGAATGTGTGTAATACATGTTCCAATATTGACAGCCTGATGTCCTGTGATATTGTGACTCAAGATTGTGCTGCACCTCCTTGTTGTTTTACAGTTGGGGAACCTTTTGATTTCAAATTATATAGTCAGAGCATCATTCTAATTTTTAGGTTATATAAAACTTTTATATAAAAATTTGCAGAATCGCTTTTACGGTCGCCAGGGAGGCTGGAGCCTGTTTCAGCTGACACTGGGTGAAGGCTCCTGAACAACTCGTCAGACCATCGCAGGGTCTGGCAATGCACACACAATCGTACACACTCACACTTACAACTAGGATAAATTTGGAACAGCAAATCAGCCTAATGTGGATGTCTACGGACTGAGGGAGAAAACTGGAGTACCCAGAGGAAACCCACACAAGCACAGGGAGAACATACAAACTTAACACAAAAATGCCCAAGCCCGGGACGCGAACCCAGAACCTTCTTGCTGTGAGGTGGATGTGCCAAATACTACGCCACCATGTCCTGTTTATTTTTCATCACATTTTCCATATTTTACCCCACCCCCCACCCTCCCTGTCTCTCTCATACGCAGATTGATGCATTCCAGCATATGCAGCACTTTGTGCAGGGCATGCAGCAGAAGGCTCAGCACGCCATTGCAGCTGAGGACCAGCAACAAAAGCAGGAACTTCACAAGCTTATGGCCAGGTCTGGAAAGCTTTACACACACACACACACACACACACACACACACACACACACACACACACACACAGACACTAGCACAATCCAGTGCAAAGGTGTTCTCCCACGCAAACATACAAACACTGCATCAATATGCTTCCATACATGTGGAAAGCTTTACCACACATGCTTTTAGTATACTCTCCCTGATGTTCTCACACACCCTAGACTCAGTGTTCTTTTTTTAATAGTTCTATGTGATGGAAGCCACAGGGTTGCTCTTTTCGTCGAATTTCACGTGTTCTTTCTATTTCTCTGTGGAATTCTTCTTAGTTTTCTGGTTTCCTCCATCATCCCAAAACCATTCTAGTGGTGCCTTGCTGTAGATTGGCATCCCATTTAGCATGCATGTATTCCTGCCTTAAACCCACAAGATCTGCCTCAGACCTGACCAGTATAATTCGGTCATTGAAGATTCATCACCATCTTCCTCTTGCTCCTGGGTCGGGTCTCGGGAGCAGTGGTCTAAGCAGTGAGGTCCAGATGTCCCTCTCCCCAGCCGCTTCCTCCAGCTCTTCCGGGGGGACACAGAGGCGTTCCCAGACCAACCGAAAGACATAGACCCTCAACGTGTTCTGGGTCGGCCCCGGGGTCTCTTCCCGGTTGAATATGCCCAAAACACCACACCAGGGAGGTGTTCGGAAGGCATTCTAATCAGATGCCTGAGTCACCTCAACTAGTTCCTCTCAACACGGAGTAGTAGCGGTTCTACTCAGAGCTCCTCCCGGATGACCGAACTTCTCACCCTATCGCTGAGGGAGAGCCCCGCCACCCTACAAAGGAATCTCATTTCAGCCGCTTGTATTCGTGATCATCTTCTTTCAGTCACTACCCAAAGCTTGTTACCATAGGTGAGGGAAGATCTATGTATTTATATATTTTTTAAATGTGAAAATGAGCTTTTGGGAAAGTATGTCCACCCTGGGATTTTATTCTTACTATTATAACGTACATCAGAGCCAGGACTGAAACTCGCAGTGACCTGCTGACAGTTTTGTAGCGAATAATACGCTCCATTGGTCATTATTAGCAATCAGCTTGCACTGATGTTTGGTCAGACATGTCTGTTATTATTATACACCGTGACAAGAATTGGAGCAGAATAATAAATCAATCAGAGAAGCAAATAGTGCAGATTAGTGGAAAAGTCTAAACTGTATATATTGCTGAGTACAAACGTAATAAAAATTCTTTCTGTTCAATCAGAACAAAATGTTCTATGTCCTCCCATCACAGCAAAGCTTTCACATGTTCTTATTATTCTTATTTTTTCCTTTTTCTGGCACTCTTTGTCTCCTAAACCCAACTTCAATCTAATTGTCTTTAGTCTGAGGTTTGGGATTTGCTTTTGGCACATGTATGAACACGTGACACTGTCCTGGGAATATCATGTAGCTGTTAGCACATCAGGTAGCACTAACCTCATGTCTGTTTTCAAGGTATTATCACTTTAAACACTTATACGTAGCATTTATTAACACGTTCTGGCAAGATTTTATACCTTTTTGAACTTTTCCATGGAAGTAGGCCCTGAAGGCTGCATCTAAGTGTGCTTTAATGTAGTATGCTTGTAAAGACCTTCTTCTCTATTTAATATAGCCATAAGGTATTATTAGATGTCATTTATTCACATTTATGTGCAATGGGAGCTTCTCATTCCTTAAAAAAAATTGAAGATGTATGCAGTGGTCATGAAAAAGATGACATTGTGTTTCAGAAGCGTCAAATTATTGGCCTGAATCAAGCAAATAAAACACTAAGGAGAATATTCCAAAGCAGTACTAAAACCTGGAATGATGGTTCTGAACTTGAAAGGAAATGTGAGCAGAAGTGATTCACAAGGCCTGCCATCAATTATTGTAATTGGTTGATCTGGATTTGTTACTTCCTGTCTTACATTTCAAAATAAATGATAATCATAAGGGAATAAAAAATGTATGCTTGATAATGGATCTTGTGGTACATAGAGAAGACAGATTGCCTTCTTGATCTGTGGAAAGTCAGTCAGATTTTTATGAACTAGTTTAAAAGCAAGCGATATTTGCGAACTTTGCTTTAGTGATGACTTTAAACTTCACAGTCTTGTTCTGTGCCCTCTCTATGACAGGAAAAGAGCTATCCGCACCCCATGATCGTCTGGTGATCGCTTTAAGTAACAGGGAGGCGAGTGTATGGCATCCATCCCTCACTGCCCTAAGAGCTTGTCCAATTTGCTTCTATTGAATCCCAGCCATGAATGGCTGCATCATCAACCTGGATTGGAACCTGCAACCCATGGGTTGATAGTCGCGCACTTTGTCGATACGCATTCTCAGGAGCCCACTATGTTTATTTTTAAATATACTTCATGCAATCCATCTGAAATGCAAGTCTATCTGAAATAATTGTTACTATAGATACATATTAGAACAAACTAACACAGCTAACACTTTTGATAATTAATGACTACCTACTGACCAATCAGATTCAAGGACTTAGTTGCACTCTTTTTCAATGAGACCACAAACAGATTGTATTATTTTCATTCCAACTTCTATATGAATGGCTTAACGTAAGGTCTTCAGCTGCCAGCACCTTTTGTCCCATTATCATCACTCGTATTTCCTCATACACTGGAATAGGTTCAGGGAGGTTGTGGAAATGTAGTCATTATTCCTCAGGCATGTTGTAACTGTAGATTGGAGCCTTTGCACCATTCATGGAATTTGACATGGGCTAAACTTCTGTCAGATGCGGATGAGATGCTCTGGCATACCTTCACCCTAAAATAATTTGCCAATGATGGGTTGTGCAGGAATGGTGAACACCTGGTTCCCACCACGTGAGCTTCTATGGAATTCCATAGCCATTTGCAGTAGACGTATGTTTGGGGTGACATAAGTCATGCTAAACTCATCCTCACCAATCAGAGACAGGCTCAAGGATAGTAATTTTCTCATTGACTGTTTAGTAGTTTGCTTTAGGTTTCTAATCGTAGCTTGAAAAATCTGCAAACATGCACTTTTATACCTTTACAACTAATATTCATTTCAGGCGCTTCCTTAAATGAAAACAAAGTCTCCTATTCCTGATTGCGGATTCTTCACCCAGGTCATACAGTGTTGATGATAATGTTTTTCTTACTCATGGGTAAATAAAGTTTCAAACTATTGATTGAGTTGGCAAAGATTTACAGATTTACATATATACACATACATATATATTTCCTCTGGGATGCGTTCATTCCATGTCAGATCAGAGCATAATTACCTGGAAAAGGTTTATAATAATTAAACCTGGGGATTTATCAGTTTTGGGTATATCAGCAGAGGGATTATGTGGGAAATTTGAATTAGTGATTCCGGGAATAGTAAATAACTCACAGTTCATAGTTTAAATAAAAGTTCCTTGAGTAAACTGAATATATTACTGCATAGCCTATATATTTCCTGGCCATATTGTCCTTTTTTCTCTCCTCTGCACATTGTTCTCTCTCCCGCGGGTTTACACTGGGGCACGATGTCCGTGATCTCCTCGATTAAAAGAAGCACGGAGCTCCACGATTTATGAGCATTTACAAAAAGAAAAAAAGAAAAAAAAATTGTAATCACTTGCAACTGTTTTTACAGATCAAACAGAGGGAAAAAATATGGAATCACTCAATTCT
>JAQMYF010000012.1:13452708-13468490 GCA_030014195.1 Neosilurus mollespiculum | reverse complement strand
CACACACACACACACACACACATACACACACAAATGTACAAAAAAAATATTTTTAAGCCCAGGCAGGCACGGGAAGGATATGCAAACTCCACACAGATACGGACTCAAACCCAGGACCTTCTTGCTGGGAGGCGAATGTGCTGACCACTACACCACCATGCCGCCCTATCCAGCCACACTTTATGTGAAATTACTTATGTTAAATTAGTGTTTAAGTTTAAATATAGTACTTAGCCTTGATGTCTGCCTGAATATGGCCATTTCTTTGGAATTTTGTATGTTCATCTAGTGACTGTAATCTCTGTAAACATACTGAAGGGTGGCTGCATTTGGAAAATTGAGTATAACTTGAGGAAAGGGTTGGGGAAGTGGCTAAAGCCTAAAGCTTTTAGTATTCAATGATTATCATTATTGAAACAAGTGTTTAGCTTAAATAACTTAGCCTAGCATTAAATATTTAACGTCTACATCCTCCAACTCAGTACTTCACTAGTTTACATGTCCGTTATATAACAATTAAATGTAGTGTTTCTGCCTTTGCAGGTGAGTGAGGAGCTGATCAGGGTAGCCATTTTGTGGCATGAGATGTGGCATGAGGGCTTGGAGGAGGCATCCCGGCTGTACTTTGGTGAAAGGAATGTCAAGGGAATGTTTGCTGTGCTGGAGCCCCTACATGCAATGATGGAGAGAGGACCTCAAACCCTCAAAGAGACCTCTTTTAATCAGGTATCTACTTTTCTCATTGAATACAGGCTTACCTGCTGTAAATAAACAGCTTATTTAACAGGTTATTTTATTTTATTTTATTTTATTTTATTTTATTTACTTACTTACTTACTTACTTACTTACTTACTTACATATTTGTGTTGAATTTTTATATACAGTAAGATTATAAGTACACATTCTCTCACACTGCCCTGTTGTAAGAAAGCTTGTGTATTCACAGGCATATGGCCGTGATCTGATGGAAGCGCAGGACTGGTGCAGGAAGTATATGCGCTCAGGTAACGTGAAGGACTTGACCCAGGCCTGGGACCTTTATTATCATGTCTTCCGCAGAATCGCCAAGCAGCTTCCACAGGTTGGTCAACATGCAATAGCAGGGCTAATTCCACCAGTATTTTCATTATAAATGCAATCGCAAGGTTAATCCCATCAGTATTTGAATTATAAATGCAATAGCGGGGCTAATCCCACCAGTATTTTCATTATAAATGCAATCGCAAGGTAAATCCCACCAGTATTTAAATTATAAATGCAATAGCGGGGCTAATCCCCCAGTATTTTAAATATTAATTCACTTACAATGCTAATCCCATCAGTATTTAGGAGCAACATACATATGCAAATGTCTTAAAGCCATAAATTTGATTTTGTTGTGGCGTCCATGACCACGTGAGCATGCGCCATCGCCGCTGAGTGCACTTTCACTTCGTAAAACGTTTTTTAAACATTTATGTAAACTTTTTTACATATTATATAAACTATATTATTGAATATTCTAAAAGCACAATCTGTCAATGCACCTTTCTCAGTCAGAACATTTCTCTATTGTTTATAATTTATATTAATAGTCATCCTGTATAATTGTTTCTAGAGAAATTCTTATTTGCCCCGATCAGTCAAAACAAAGTCTGTCACCTACATGAAGCCTATATTATATAGGATATTTTTCCCTCAACTTTTCTTTCTTTAGTAACAAGAAACAGAATTTTTAAGAAGGGGATCATGTTGCTCTGTGATGTTGTTTCAGGTGGTGTGAATTTCACTGCCTTAGCTTCTGTGAAAACTATTATATTATATTACACTTATATTTCTGGCTCAAGCCAAGGAAAACAGCGCCTGAAGATTGACAAAACTGAAAAGTGAAGTGTAGCTGATGGAGTGAGATAACCTGCGCTAACATGCTTTTATATCGGTTTGTCCTCAGCTCACATCTCTGGAGCTACAGTACGTCTCGCCCAAACTTCTCATGTGTCGTGACCTGGAGCTTGCTGTACCCGGCACTTATGACCCCAACCAGCCAATCATACGCATCCAGTCCATCGCACCTTCACTACAGGTCATCACTTCGAAACAAAGACCACGCAAGCTGACCATCATGGGTAAGGCAAATGATGACGTAGAGAAGAGAGCTGGCATAAAAATCCAAGGCAGGAGGTGTGTAAACTGTGTAAATGTAGATGAAGACCTTTCTACACCTAACTGAAAAATATTCAGGCTAATATCAACCCCTACCCAAAAACATAAAAAACTTTTTGGAATTTTAAAGCTAAATAAATGTGAAATAAAATCCTTGTGCTGTGGAAAATTGAATTTTGTCATGGCCAGTGCTGAATAAAATACTACATTCTGCAGAGACAAACCCACTCTGCAGGGGCCACTTCAGCCTTTTTTCTGAAGCTGCTGAGGATTTTGATCCACTTTCAGAATTAGCGCTTTCAGCCTAGCCATGTCCACAAAAAATGTATTTTATGAATTGAAACCCAGATTGATTATTTAGTACATTTATTTAACTAATTTATTTTTAATGTAACCGGTAACCTGAGAAGAACCAAATCTGGTAATGTAACCTGTAGTCTATAAGTGGCTGTTCATTAAAGTGCAATATGATGTTTTTTTTTTAATCTGCATTTAACTCTATTATTAAAGTAACAATTTCTTAAAATCGTGTCGGCACGTTGGCGTAGTAGTTATCACGCCCACCTCAGGGCAAGAAGGTCCTGAGTTCAATACCTGGGCTCGGGCGTTTCTGTGTGGTTTGCATGTTCTCCTTGTGCTTGCATGAAAAATAGTAAATAAACAAACCTCTTGTTTTAGTTTCCTTTTCTTGTATTTTCATGTAGTATATACTAAAAGTTTGAATGAGTTTGATATCACATTTTATGGGCAAGGTTTACTTATGTTTCCATGTGGTATATAGGCTACTAAACCTCTGGATGGATTCAAAAAGACGCCGTTAGTTACACAGCGAGTAGCTCTGCTCGGAGCGCGTAGAGCTCATCTAACCTGTCTCTGCAGTTTCACATTTAAATTTACATTTACGGCATTCGGCAGACGTCCTTATCCAGTGCGACTTACGTTTTACTTACATCTTATTTATACAACTGAGCAGTTGGTGGTTGAGGGCCTTACTCAAGGGCTCAACAATGGCAGCTTGATGGTAGTGAAGCTTGAACCGCCAACCTTCTGATATGTAACCCAGAGCCTTATCCACTGAGCCACCGCTGCCCATTGTAGTAAATATCTAAAAATAAACGCTAAAATTGTGCTTAAGTTTACTTTTTATATTCCTGTGTAGTATATACTAAAACAATTATTCACCTCAGGCTTGGTGGGTGTTGCTGAATCGAATAGTCCCCTCAAGGTTCCATCTTGGAAACTATTTAGAGATTGCCTTCAGCACATTACTGATAATCAGATTTACTTCCTACCTACTTCCTACTACCTGAGATAAGATCATTCTATATATCTTTTTTTTTTGCCTTGTTCAGTCAGATCAGATGTATTATGCTTCCCACCCAGCCACTGGGCAAACACACTATGATGTGTAGAGCAGCAACCTGAGGTTCAAGCCTACACACATTCCCTAATGTTCCCTGCTGATCCAGCAGCCCAGGTTCATTCTCTGAACAGAGTTTACTTTTCGCCAGACAGTGCATTTATCTGTCTGGGATTCTCATTGAGTGCTGACAGCTCTGTCTGTCTGCCTTTTTCGGGTCGTCTCGCACCATCATTTTTTTTTTCCATTACGCATGCTCTGCTGCGTTAGCTTTTAATGGCTGCTCTGAACACCTCCATTGTCCCTGTTTGCCCTTGGGGAGCTGTAACTTGTTCCAGTTATACAAAGAAATCTGCTTCAAACTAGCAGGAAAGTTCGAAGCAGCTGCTGAAAAAAGAGAGTTGGTCTGTTTGCTGTATCTTTTATTGAATTTGTTCAGCATGCTGTAAGTAGGTATTATTTACTGCTTTTAAGATTTTACTGTACCCTGTAGCTTAGCAGTCTTTCCACAAATGTCATTTTATTTGTCCTCACTGAACCCTGTGGAGTGTTTAACTTAGATTTAATGTGAAACATGATTTAAAACTTATGGAAAGGACATCTGGGCTTAGTAGGTCTGTGTAATATGCTTCATGGTTATTTCTATGCCAATGAAGTGTATGTGAGATCATATCTGTTTTATTTTTTCAACTGTTTCTTTCCCGCTCCCTTTAGGCAGCAACGGGCACGAGTTCATGTTCCTGCTTAAGGGTCACGAAGATTTACGGCAAGATGAGAGAGTCATGCAACTCTTTGGGCTTGTCAACACCCTGCTGGCTAATGACCCAGCATCTCTCCGCAAGAATCTGAGGCACGGCAATCAATTTTATTATTGCATTCATATTTTACAGAAATACAGTCTTTTGATACCTTTATGGTTGGTATATTTATATAGAGGTGCATATTGTAAATCCAAGAAATATTATTGTAAGTGCTTGGACCTTGTTTCACTTGCTAACTGTTGGATAACCCCCCCCCAACATATAGTGTGTGTAGGTGGGGGAGGTGAATAGTCATCAGTATGTGTCTGAGCGTCCATTCGTCCGTAATTATTTCAATTCCAGGCCAGAACTTGATTTCTTCATCAAACTTGGCAGTTTCGTCTACTAGGCAGTGTAGTTGTGCCTTTTGATATTTTGGGATTTCTGCAATTCATATTTTCTGACCTGTAGAGGCCAGGGAGGGGTATGTCATCTTTTGATGATTCCTGTTGGTGTTTAGAGGAAGAGACAGTGATTAATGGTCAAGCAGATTTGCAGTAGAAGTGAGTCAGTTGAGTCATTTCAATTCATTCATTTAAAAGATTTACTTTTAGATTGATTCACCAGTTCATTTGTTTTTTATATGGTTTGGCCAAATGTTTGGTCCGGGCATGAAACGTTCTATAGTGAGAATTAACAGCTTGAGCAGGATAAAACAGCTTATTTAATCGTTACTGAACTCTTCTGATTGAATAATCCTGAACAAGACCTCATTGATCTCACTGACACTTTATTCACTAAACACAAGGAAGGATTGAAAGATTCATCTTGGTAGTGACTAAAGGAGTCATTGACTCACCAGGTGTAATTCAGGTTCAGCATACGCGCAGTGCCAAATAAGGCTTAAACAACTTTAAAAGCACAAATACATACATGTATAATTCGATAAAGTGAAGTTTTACTCACTTGAGTCATCTGACCACAGAGCTCATCTGATTCGCTCAGTAAGAAAAGAGCAAAGCTGAAATGATTCACTGGGTCAAGGATTGAAAATGAGGTTATAAATAAGACTCAGCATATGTTTTTAAAAACAGTCAGGTCAGTCATGAGTATGTAAATGTGGTTCTTTTAACTACCATGATTGAGTTGTGTGTGTTTGTGTGTCCATGTATAGTATCCAGCGGTATGCCGTGATTCCCTTGTCCACTAACTCTGGCCTGATTGGTTGGGTTCCTCACTGTGACACGCTGCATGCGCTGATTCGTGATTACCGCGAGAAAAAGAAGATCTTGCTGAATATTGAGCACCGCATAATGCTCAGGGTACGCCAATGATCCCAATGAGATTGGGTGACTGAATGACCCGTCCACCCTGCAGACTCAGGAGAATGTTTGAAACCATTAAAAATATAAAAATTAACCATGAAAATCTCAGTTTAATTTGCTTTTATTATGTTTCCATGCAGTATATGCTTAAACAATTATTTAAATTAGACTCAGTGGTTGTTTTTGTTGACGTTCCGTCTCAGGGACTATTCAGCAATGTCCACCTCACCTTCAGTCAGTAATTGTTATTTGTGTGTCCCCCAGATGGCTCCGGACTACGACCACTTGACTCTTATGGAGAAAGTGGAGGTATTTGAGCATGCAGTGAACAACACTGCTGGAGATGACCTTGCCAAGCTGCTGTGGCTAAAGAGTCCCAGCTCAGAGGTCTGTTATTTTATCTTTGTACTTCTGCCCCTTTAGAATACTCCACAAATGTATTAAGACATGCTTTCTCAATATACAGTGCTATAAAAAAGTCCCCCACCCCCTTTCTTATTTCCTCTTTTTTACTCACAACATTTAATTGTTTATGATCTCTAAACAAATTTCCTTTATTAAATTGCTAAATTGTTTGAAAACAGTGTATTTTGTTTACTCAGGTTGTTTTTTATATTATACTAAATTAGTTTGGAGTGATGGCCTAGCGAGCAGCCAGCCTCCCCACAACCCTAATTAGGATTAAGCGGTCCAGAAAATGAATCAGTGAATGAATGAGTTTGGAGTGATCAGAAGCAGTTGTATTATAAATATAGATCATAAAAATAATATATTATAAAAATAAAATCACAAAGGGGCAGAGACGTTTTCACAGCACTGTATTTATAGCATGTTGTAATAATACCAATGTATACTGAAACCATCTTTAAATTTTTTTACTTCCATATAGCATATCATGGCGTAAGATAGATGCGTAACGAGTTCTCTTTTTGCAGGTGTGGTTTGACAGGAGAACCAATTACACTCGCTCCCTTGCAGTGATGTCTATGGTGGGGTATATCCTAGGACTTGGAGACAGGTAGAGTCATGCTTATGACAATAATGACACTTTAAAAATTTTTTATTTTGCATAGCTTTTGAATTCTCTGTTCTTATTGGTCAAATGGGGTGTATAGCTCTATTCGTATATGTTTGCATTTGTAGAAACACCTTACACAATGAGATACATGGCTGATGTGCCATATATAGGCTTTTAACAAAGAAATGTCTGATATCCTCTAGAGTACCGTCAAGTGTTTTGGACATACCCACCCAGGTGTGTCTTTATTTATTGTCTGGTACTGTATTACTGGATTGCATCCATGTGACCTGTGCATGTGATTTTACTTCCAGAGAGCAGATTGGTAGTCAAACAAGCCAAAGTTGTGACTGCTGTTGTGCAGGGTTCCACCGTGATTTTTGCAGAATATTTCGACTCTGCAGATGCTAACAAGGTTACAGTGCCAGCAAAAAAACTACTCTCCGTAATGGCATACATCCATAAACACTGAATAAGGACAATTGTTTTGTCAGATGTGGATAAACACCCATTGATCGTGTACCCTTATTTTTTGAATAGGTCAAACACACACATTTGGTTTCAGCACCTCTTGACCTAAAGTGGCCTTCACACTATAAAGAACTGGCCCAGCATATGGAAAATGTTTGTCATTTGCCGCCATAAGCTGAAGTTTGTTTTGAATCCGTTGTTATTTATGTAATAAATTCCCTTATATTGCTGTAAGTTCCATTCGTTAAAATTTTTTTGCGTATGCCAGTAAGCAACCTGTAAGCAGCCAGAAAGCTTCATATATGCTATGGGAACATTTTGTTCATCTGACGTAACGCTGCGGTTAGTTATAGTCCACCCCAAGTGAGCTCGTTTGGATGGAGTTGGAGAGACATTTGTTGGAGGCTTGGATGGAGGTCTGGAAGACTTGGATTTTGAGGCTTCTTAGCATTCAGTTGCTTCTTATGGTGAAGGTTTGGGTAGTTAAGATAGAGAGTTGGAGCCTTGCGTCTTTGCGACTGGGATAAAAAAAATTTCAAAAATGTTTTTAATACCTGGGTTCAAACATTAGGTGACTAGTTTAAATTTGCGGATAATACAGCGAGCGATTGCACAGCTCGTTCGCCATCCGTTAAAACATTTGGTAACATTCGTTCAGTATCCACTCTGGTTTGTTAGTGAGACGTTTTCAAATTGTTCTGATCTTGTTTTAAATTGGTTTAGATTTTTTTTTTTTTCATTCGTTGTCAATTTATTCTGCCCAGTGCTTGGGAATCTATTCACCAGTTCATGTTTGTTTCTTCAGGTCGTATCATGTATCATGAAAGCCACTTAAGCGAAAGATTCCAGAGCCACTTATCTCACCATCTTTGTGTAATCGCTGTGTCATGCACCCCTTTTACTTTTCTTCTTCTTCGTGTTTTATGATGGTTAGCATAGGTTGTGTTCCTGGGTTGAACAGTTTTGTTACTGTTCATCGGTATCCACTTCACCTTCCGCACATAACTGTTACTCTGTTACTCAAGAACAGGGTGCCAACACTTTCTCTCAGCTCACTTTGCACAGCCGTGTTGTTGATTACTTTTCTAAAACAGCACACCCGATGATGTGGTATTTTAAGAACTTTCTGTAAGTCATGATGTTCTTACTACACGCAGACATCCTTCTAATCTGATGCTGGACAGGCTGAGTGGAAAGATCCTTCACATTGACTTCGGAGATTGTTTCGAGGTAAACGGTTTCCCAGGTCTAACAGAATGTCGATATCATTTGTCGTTTTGCCTTCAAGTGAAATTTCGGATTTGTGTTTCAGGTTGCCATGACTAGAGAGAAATTCCCAGAGAAAATCCCCTTCAGGTTGACTAGGATGCTGACAAATGCCATGGAGGTAGGATGAGTGACTATGATTAGTTTATAATCTGGAATATCACTAAGACATTGTAGTACCTGGTTACCCCGCCTTTGCCGAGTGTCAGCTGAGATAGGCTCCAGCCTCCCTTCTACCCTGGTAGGATTAAGCAGCTTGTGTGTAACTGACTGACGGACAGACTTTTTTTGTGTTCTCAGGTGACTGGTTTGGATGGAAACTACCGGATTACTTGCCATACGGTGATGGAGGTGCTGCGAGAGCACAGAGACAGCGTCATGGCAGTGCTGGAGGCCTTTGTTTACGACCCGTTACTCAACTGGAGGCTTATGGACAGTAAGCGAACGCCTCTCGTTTCTTTTCTACAATACAGAGCTAAAGGAGAACAAGTCTGCATGTAGACCGTACATGATCAGGATGTTCCTGAGCGCTGACTTTAAGATAATGAACAAAATGTTGCACAATACAGTTATTCTCATTATGTTCCATGGCCTCCTTAGATTGTATGTAATTGGGATAAGAAGAGTTTGATTAAGAATGGGAACGTATTCATTTATAGGATTATAAATGAAGCAACAGATCAGATTTGTGAAGCAGCTAACATAAGCATCAAAAATGATATCTGTATCTGTAGATTGTATGATAGCTGTATGATTCATCGCTGTATGATTCATCGCTGTGGATTATGTTTCAAAATATGCTTCCAATGCAGTTGTGCTCATAAGTTTACACACCTTGGTGGAATTTGGATGATGTGCACCGTATTTTAAATTTTAATGCCAGGCACAGGGGGCAGCATAGTGGCCACCTTACAGCAAGGTCCTGGGTTCGAGTCCTGGGCTCGGCAAGGGCATTTCTTTATGGAGTTTGCATGCGCTCTCTGTGCTTGTGTGTTTCCTCCCACCTTTCCAAAGACATGCACATTTAGGCTAATTGGTGTTACCAGTTGGCCCCTAGGTGTGAGTGTGAATGGCAAAAACACATTTCAATTAAACAATAAGATATGATAGAATAGCACAGACATTAGTCAATCAGTCGTCATGATCTTCTTCCGCTTGATCCGGGGTCGGGTTGCGGGAGCAGCAGCCTAAGCAGTGAGGTCCAGGCGTCCCTCTCCCCAGCCACTTCCTCCAACTCTTTCGGGGGGGGGACACTGAGGCATTCCCAGACCAGCCGAGAGACATAGTCCCTTCAGCGGATTCTAGTCCCTCCAGCGTGTTTTGGGTCGACCCTGGGGTCTCACGCCCCAAACACCAAACCAGGGAGGCGTTCAGGAGGCATTCTAATCAGATGCTCGAGCCACCTCAACTGGCTCCTCTCAATGCGGAGGAGCAGCAGTTCTATTCCGAGCTCCTCCCGGATGACCGAACTTCTCACTCTATCTCTGAGGGAGAGCCCCACCACCCTGCGAAGGAAGCTCATTTCGGCCGCACAGCCATTAAAAACAAAGGAAAATAATAAGATGGTCCCTATTCAGAAGTCTGCATACCCTTAGATTTTAATACTGTGTATTTGCCCCCTTTGTATCAATGACGTAGATGAAAGTTGCCTCAGGATTCAGCAACTTCAGTGCATCTCTAAACTAAGTTTGTTGTTGTTATTATTATTATTGTTGCTGTTGTTATAATGGACTGTGGAATTGTTGTCACATTTCTTCTAGCTAACACTAAAGGTACGAAGCGCTCAAGGACCAGAACTGACTCCTATTCAGCCGGACAGTCTGTCGGTGAGTCTGTTGCCATGGCTACCAATCATCCACATCAGAGAACAAAGTCGTTTTTGGTGCTGGCTGAGGAAAAAAAAAAAGACTTGTATTATGAAGACGAGAAGGAATAAGATGCACAGAAGGAAAAGGGATCTGGTTTAGCTCGTTGTAATCACATGCTTACTTTGTGTTGATGGCAGAAACAATGGAGGGTATTGATCTGGGAGAAACCACTCACAAAAAGCCAGGAACCACCGTGCCTGAATCTATTCACTCGTTTAGTAAGTCTACCTTTCTCCTAAAGATGCAGTATCAAAAACGTTAGGATTTTTTTTTTAAATGTCAGATTGGTCCCAAGCACTACTTTCATTCAATCAGGGTTTATTTTGATTGGTTTGATTTCTTTCCCGCAGTTGGAGACGGCCTTGTGCAACCTGAAGCCTTGAACAAGAAAGCCATCCAGATTATTAACAGGGTGCGAGACAAGCTGACAGGTGAGTCATCGTCCATCTCGTATACACAGTGTATACACAGTGTCCTACAGGACTGTTAAACCTCTTCATGAGGAGGGCCTTTGTATTGCTCCTAAAAAAAATCCTAAAAGTGACAGCTAGGTTGTAGCTAGGACTTCTGGAATAGGTACGGTAGGTATATGATGTATATCATCTACGCCTACATCAGAAATACCAACAAAAAATCTGAAATAAATACAACTTTATAATTACACTACACTGATATTGGGGATTTCTCCCTGTGCTTGCCTGGGTTTCCTCCAGGTACTCCAGTTTCCTCCCACAGTCCAAAGACATGCACATTAGGCTGATTGGCTGTTTCAAATTGCTCCTAGGTGAGCATGTGAGTGTGAATGGTTGTGTGTGTGTGTGTGTTGGCCCTGCGATGGTCAGGCGAGCTGTTCAGGGTGTACCCCACCTTTGCCTAATGTTGGCTGAGATAGGCTCCAGGCCCCCGTGACTAGTAGGATTAAGCAATTTGGCAAATGAGTGAGAGATACAAGTGATTATATTAATTAATATCAAGTAAGACATCTTGTTTTGTTCAAGCATTTGAAGTTCATCCTTCCTTCCGTGCCTTATCCGTATCGTTTATGCGTCATGGTGACAAGGGAAGTAGCCAATCCCAGAACACTAAGATAACCAACCATTCACACCAAACACACTAAAGTTGCCAGGTGACCCAATGTGCATGTCTTTGTACTGACGGAGGAAACCAGAGCACCTGGAGGAAACCCACGCAAGCACTGGGAGAACATGAAAAATCCACACAGAAAAGCCCTAGTCAATATTAAGTTTCGAACCCAGAACCTTCTTGCTTTGAGGCAACAGTGCAAACCACTGAACCATTCATTCTTTTATTGACCAAACCACTTAATCATACTAGGATCACAGGGAGACTAAAGCCTATCTCAGCCAACTCTGGGTGAAGGTGGAGTACACCCTGAACTGCTTGCCAGTCCATTACAGGGCAACACATACAAACCGTTCACTCTCACAAATAGGGGCAATCTGGCACAGCAAGTTAGCCTAATGTGCAAGCCTTTGGACTGTGGACGGAAACCGGAGTACCCGGAGGAAACCCATGCAAGCCCAGGGAAAACATGCAAACTCCACACAGAAACACCCTCGCTGAGCCCGGGACTCGAACCCAGGTCCATCTTCCTGTGAGGTGGACGTGCTAACCACTACTGATTATAAACATGAAGCACTACTATACAGTCGTCACTCTGACACTAAATTGTTTCTGACTGTAGGACGGGATTTCTCCCACGATGAGACCCTTGATGTCCCGACGCAAGTGGAGCTGCTGATTAAACAAGCCACATCACACGAGAACTTGTGCCAGTGTTATATTGGATGGTATGTGTCTCTTTTAATTTATTGTTGCGTGTATATAAGCTCAGTAAATGATCTTAACCTTCTATCTTGCTCTGGGAATAAATAATTGATGAATGATTTCTTTTCTGTCCTCAGGTGTCCGTTTTGGTAGCGCTGCTGTCCAGCCTTGTTTTGCTATCTGTGTTATTTAATGATGTTCTCTAATGCCATGTCCGAGACAAAAAAAATGTCTGAAGAGAATTAAGAGCTGCATGAATTAGACATTTTAAAGTATGTCTGCCTTTTATTAATTTAATGATAAAATATGTGACATAATCAGTGGAGTTAAATACTTGATTAAAAGTGTTGATACTGAAAGATATCTGCATTTTTTTGTCAGAAAAGTTTGAAGAAGTGTTTGGGGTTTTTTTCTGTCTTCAGTTTGTTTTGACATGTATTTTCACCCTCGACTTTCCACCTGATCCTGGAGCCCATTTCAGCCGTCACTGGGTGAAGGCAGGGTACACCCTGAACAGCATGCTAGACCATTGCAGGCCAGTTTGTCTAATGTACGTCTTTGGACTGTCAGAGGAAACCGGAGTACCCGGAGGAAACCCACACAAGCATGGGGAGAACATGCAAACTCCATACAGAATTGCCCGGGACTCGAACCCGTGACCTTCTTGCTGTGAGGTGGATGTGCTAAGGTGGTGATCACACTAGAGTTGCGATAGAAAAGTGACTGACAACGAATGGAAATTCTAAGCTGTCGCTTTTCATATTCAGAATGTTCTCAAATTTGTCTCGCGGCATCGCATTGTGGTCGCCTAGTTCACGAACTCATCGCAAAAGGTTTGAAATCTCTGCAAATGTCACAAAATGGGGCTCTGACATGGAGTAGCCTTAAACTCTTCTCAAATAGTCCGCGCATGTCATGCGAAGGTGCAAAGGTGTCGTCTTGCTCACAAATTATTCGTTTTTTGTTCGCAGGGAAAAGCGACAAGTTGGAGACTTCCACGAGGAAAGTTTAGGACTTGCTGGCATCCACCATATTCCATATATTTTGTCATCTTTCGTATTTTATTTGCGCTAATAATGTGTGAATAAAAAGCGAATGGTTTGAGAACAAAAAGTGAACAAAACGTGACTGATTTACGTTGGGAGTTTCACTTTTTTCTTCTTCCCAGATATCCGTAAGCCAATCGTAAATTATTTGCCAATCAGTCACAAGCTACTTTCGCTCTATATATGTATTTAAGCCACAAAATATTTGCTTGCATGTGCAGTCACAAAACATTTTGACGTAAATTTAAAAAAAAAAATCTATTTTAATCAGTTGATTTTCTATCCCACCTCTAGTGTGATCTCCCTTTAACCACTACGCCACCGTGTCGTCCCACCCTAGACCTTTAGATGAGTTTTAAAGTTTAAGAGTGTGTTCTTCAGGGTTTGCTTTACATGTGAATGATGAATCTATTAAAGTTGGTGTATTGTCCATCTGTGTGGCTCCACAGTTTTAGAAACTCATGCATTTATAAGGTCTTTATAAATGGACCCAAGATGTTAGATATCCACGGTGCTGACAGGATTTAAATAAACTGCACACAATCACACGCAGACGTGGAAACGTGAAACTGCATAAGAATAAATCGAGATCACAATCAGACCAGGAAGCCTGAGCTGTGAGGTATCGGTGCTAGCCAGTGCACCCAGATGTCGTCCTCTGATAAGCTGGAACAGTCCAGACCTGGTTTTACAGAAAATTATTTCAGGAATGGAGATTAAATTAGAATTTGAAAATAAATTAGAAGAAATGCAGCTACATAAATGAAAGACTTGAAAACTTTTACTTACCCAATTTAGCTAATTTGTTTCTGTTTCCCTTGCGAAGTGCATCCACCGCAGACTCTAGCAGTGCCGATTCTTTATGAATTTATTTTATATTTATGTTGGATGGTCCTTAAGGCACACCCTACCAGCCTATCCAAACTGGGTCACCTTGACCTGTTTTTCAAGGTCACAGATGTCAATTCATCAAAAATGTCTGCTAACTCTCGATGGGGTGCAGGTTTTTTCAGATCGGTTTCCAATACATATCAGTTATACTTAGTGTCATGGTCTTAAACCTTCTGACACTGGGTCACTGCGACCTAATTTCAAAGTCAAAATTGCATGTGGTAATGTGAAAAATCAGATATGTTGTGACTCGCATGTGAATTTGATTATAGTAATGGAGAGTTGAACATGGTCGTCAGCCTCACTCACTCGTCCCTGCCGACTAGGTGTTGAGACGGCTGGAGATGGACAGGGATGCAGTGGATGTGTCGAATCGAACCCAGGCCTTCTTGTGAGGCGGACGGGCTAACCACCTTCCTACTGTGAATCATTCATTCATTCATTCATTCATTCTCTGAGTCTACCTCTTCTCAGGCCATCTCACTCTGGGCGGGGGCAGGGTACACCCTGGACAGCTTGCCGGGCCATCGCAGGGCAGAAACACATGCAACACCATGCAGCCTACTCTTTGCGAAGCACAGCAATGGTTCTTTTCATGCCTCTCACCACAGACCGTGAGGGACATGGCCGGCATTTGATAACCCAGTTAGCTGTACTGGGGGGGACAGCAGTGACATCCCGTTGATAGTGGAGCTTGAACCCCCGACCTTCAGATCAGTAATCCAGCACCCTACCACTGGGCCACCACTGCCCCTACTGTGAGTCAATGTACCATCACAAATTATTAAATGCAGTACAATACGTCTGCAGCAGAACACACTTCGAGGCTTGCTGTGTCCGATGCAGTGGACAAGGACAAGACTGTATGGAGTTTGGTGTAGGACTACTTACTGCCCAGCAGATGGCAGTGTAGAGCTTAGTTTCATACAAGTTCAAGTTTATTTGTCATGCACTGGTAACAATGAAACATCACTACTCTCTTCTTCAGTCGTTCATTTGCCGGGCCGCTTAATCTGATGAGGGTCTTGGGGAGGCTAGAGGAATAAAATTATAGTTGGTTGCAATCTGTAACCTCGCCACTAGATGCCGCCAGAAATCATATTACACGCTACTTTGAAACGCGGTGTATTTTCTCATCCGACAGATGGCGCTGTGGCGTTTACCCTAAAGCGAATAGTCGCATGACGAAACAGAGAAGAAGACAGAATCTCGTTTGGTGTCCCGTGTTCTCGCGATATTTCACGTGTCAGCATGGCTGCGTCCACGAGTAAAGGCAACGACGGCGCTAAAGAAGGCGAGGAATCTGTAAATAAAGCCGCAGATTCGGAGACCGAAGAGTTTTGCCCGGGTTTTAAAGATGTGGACGCTTTTGTTAAGGTTAGTAGGTGGTTTAATGTTGGGTTTCACGGTGGGTTGAAGCGTTTCCTTTACAGCGGAGAGCTGCACACTCAGCAACGTGGGGAAGCTTTAGCTAAATAAACACCCAGAGACAAAATCACTACTTCTACACACCCCTTTTACGAACCGTTACTGTTTATATTGCCATCAACAAGTCCTGAAACCGAAACATGGTAGAAACATGACCAGGTCCGGTCTGTTGTAGGTTCATCCTGTGTGTTTTTAAGTCACTGTGACTCACATTTACATTCACAGCGTTTATCAGACGCTCCTGTCACTTACAGAAGCGCTTTAACCCTCATGCGTCACTATGGACATTTTTGTCCATTCGAGCAAATTTTTCCTCTTCTTTTGGCCATAACTTTGGCTGTGTTAGTGCATATGGCACAATTTGTTTGTGAGAAAGTCTCTCTCTTGACACATTTTGGAAATCAAATTTTATTTTTTATAATAGATCAATGGAACACT
>JAQMYF010000012.1:13440959-13451594 GCA_030014195.1 Neosilurus mollespiculum | reverse complement strand
TTGAGAAAGTTTTACACGGATCTCTCTCTCTCTCTCTCTCTCTCTCTCTCTCTCTCTCTCTCTCTCTCTCTCTCTCTCTCTTTCTCTTTCTGTCTCTCACTCACTCTGTCTCTCTCTCTTTCTGTCTCTCTCTCTATTTCTGTCTCTCACTCACTCACTCTGTCTCTCACTCACTCACTCTGTCTCTCACTCACTCTCTTTCTCGCTCTGTCCCTCTCTCTTTCTTGGCCTAGCTCTTTCTGCCCCTCTCTCTCTCTCTCTCTCTCTCTCTCTCTCTCTGCCTCTCACTCTCTCTCTTTCTTGACCTGTCTCTTTCTGCTTCTCTCAATCTGTGTCTTTCTCTATCTTCCCCTGTTTCTATTTTCTCTCTTTCTTTCTCTCTCTCTCTTTCTCTGTGTGTCTCCCTCTCCCCCTCTCTCTGTTCTCTCTCTCCTTCTGTCTTTCTCTCTCCCTCCCTCTCTTTTTCTTTTTTCTTACCGTCTCCCCCCTGTTTCTGTGTCTCTTTCATTCCCCTTTCTCTCTCTCCTTTCCCCTTTTTCTTTCTTTCTTCTCCCTCTTCCTTCCCTCTTCTCTTCTCTCAATCACTATCAGTCATACTTTAAGCAAAATGAACATGTGTGTTATTAAGTTTCTCTATATATGCACAAGATGGGTTTTTTAATGTATTTATTTATTTTTAAAGAAATGTATCTTACTAATTTTATCTATACTTTTCCATCAGGGGATTTTGCTGGACGAGGCTTCTGGAGTGACCCGGTCACAGCCTGTTATGCCTGCAGGGTATCAACCTCCCAAAATCGTTGTGTCTAGCTGGAATCGCAAGGTGAGGGTGGCGTTTTATTTGTGAGTGTTTTATTCAGTGCTAATAATAAACAGAAGGGACATGTGGAGCAGCTCTATTCGTATCATAAGGTTTGTGTGTAGTCTTTTGGGAAGGGACCGTGATGAGGGAGGAACATGCAGTTTTCAGTTAAAAACAAGTTTCAGTGACATCAAGCACTTCATCTTCCGACTACTCATGTGACCAATCGGTGATCAGACAAGGAAGCCAACATGATGCGGCACACGGGTCCCTCCTTATGCTAAGTCTCACAAGCGGCCCACATTCGGCTCATCTAGACAACCATCTAGGCTAGTTAGAGGCCAAAACCTGCTGGACGGGTCCGTTAAAAGTCTTTGTTACAATGTGTACATACTTGAATCTTTAGTTTAAAGATTACATTAATGTGCTGCTACATGATAGAGACATGACTGACGTCTGATGTTCCTTCTGAACAGGGAGGTGATAGCAGTTCGGAGACGTTTCGCCTCCTTCATGCCAAGAACGTCCAGCGGCCGCAGCTAAAGTTTAAGGAGAAAGTTGACAACAGCAACACACCGTTCATCTCGAAGATCTTTGTCAAGCCCAACGCGTTAAAGCCACTGGCTCCATGTGAGTTTATTTCTTTTTAAATAAATAAATAAATAAAACCTTTGACTGAAGTCCTCTCCATGACCTGTAAATGTTCATGCGTCAAAATGCTCCAACATCGCCATACTTTAAATTCAGAATTTAAAAAATATAGAAGCATGCGCTGTAAGGCATGGGAATGCGCTTGGTTGATTATAAGAGAGGATTTTGATTGGTCGCAGGGATTTTATCTGAAGAGGTGCGTCAGTTTACATGATGGCATCATGGGAAGTATTCCACGCTTGTGAAATTCCTCTTCATGAGCTGTAGAGGGACAGGAGCACAGGCGACTATGCTGATGTCAAACTGCGGCAACTGATTTCTAAGGGGATGTGTTGTTGAAAAACATTTTACACCTGCAGCAGTTTGGCAAGTGAACCTGCCAGTTGCCCTCTCCCTGTCGACTTCTGTGGCACTGTGATGTGACATATTTAAGGATTTTGGGGAGGCCTTTCATTGTCCCCAACATCAAATGTTTGTGTTCAGGCACAAAGACCTTTGACAGACCCAGGGGTGGCGATAATGCGCTAGTACAGTCCACAACCGCCGTTAAAAAACAAAAAAAAAACAAACAAGCTTTGCAGGTGACTTGACGTTGCACTTTGATCTCCTAAATACCTCCAATATCACCTACAGTTCTTCACATACCACTGAATAAATACAACAGACTCTTTCAGAATCTACCTGGTGAGAGTCCGAGAGGAGAATTAGTTACAGCTAGCATGAATAACGATATTCTGAATCTAAACCCATTATTCGAAGGCAAAAGCAGGTAGGACAGAGCTACTACTGAATAAATTCAGCAATCTCTACCGGTATGGCCCCAGGGGTAGAGGTTCTCATCTTGGAAGCCCCTCGCTTCTGCTCTTACACTCAAACTGTTAAGATGACTTTCTAGTCCTGGTGATATCAACTCTTTTACTAAAATGGTTTGGGACTACAATTACCATTACAGTTATAGGATAACCAACTAGACTTGCTACATGGTTTCTATAGTATATGGCTGGTTAATGAGCCTATTTATGTGAGTTCTGTGTGTGGGTTTCAGAGAGAGAAGCTGAAGACTGAGTAAACTGAATTAGTCTATAAGCCAAAGCAAAGAACCCAAGAGCAAAGAGTGGCTATAATGCGCTAGTACAGTCCACAATTGCTGTTAAAAAACAAAACGTGTGTTTGTGTACTAATGCTGGTGCTAAGGCAGTGTTTCAGCTGGTCACACCCCTGTTGGGTGGATTATCCTGTATGGGCGTTATATTATTACCGAGTAGGCGAGAACAGATATATATGCATATATATTTATGCTGGAGAAGGGGTGGGATTAAATAAGTTTTGACTTCTTCCCACTTCTTTTCAGGTATGGACATGGATGATTAGCTGTAACGTTGTTTTGTGACATTTTGTTTTGAAATGCTTTTTTTTTTTTAGGTTCCTCTATCACTGTGTTGTTTTATGTTGCATACTCGAAATGAATAAATAAATAAATATATGTGCAGATTTTAGTAACCGGCGCCTGCGTAAGGAGAGACCTGAGGATTTGGATGTACCTGTTGCTCTAGCTGACTTTATTCACCAGATGAGAACCCAAGACCACACGGAGGACATGTAAGCGCTATTTCATCTCTGCATGCCTTATATACACAGTATATTATTATCAGTAACAAGGCTATTCCTTGTGATATTATTCTACCGTTCAGGTTTTCTCATCCATACCAGTATGAGCTGGACCACCTGGTCCTGCCGGAGTGTCTCAAGAGTAAACCCGAGCCACAGGTGTCTGTACAACTCATCTTTAGGAATGTACAGCATGGTTTCAAAGCTGATCCAGAACTTGTGTTTTCACTTCTGGTCATTGTTGTGTTGCAGATGTATAAAGCTTTAGAAGAGACGAGCTGCCAGTTCATCAACAGCTTGGAGGAGCTGGCGGCTTTAAATGAGAAGCTGAACAAGACGACCGAGTTTGCTGTGGACCTGGAGGTGGGAAAGAGTGTCAAATGTTTTCTGAGCTGAAGCTCCTCCTACAGATATAATGGAGCATTCAGGACCGGGGCAAGTAGAAGTCTCCCAACGAGCCAGTAAAATAAAAATGTCCAGTTGTTCTTTTATATGAACAGTAACACGCCCACCACCTGAGAAATGAGCCTTGCAGGTCCTTCTTCCATTATAGCCCCGCCCCTGAGTGTGATATATGTCTGTGATTGGACCATAATTGCACTTCATGACTATTGCATGACTTCTGTGCTCTAATAGAAGTGAAATATGATGTTATGGTCACCCCATTCTTTGTTCCTCTCACAGCACCATTCCTATAGAAGCTTTCTGGGAATCACATGCTTGATGCAGATCTCCACCCGAGAAGAGGATTTCATCATCGACACTCTGGAGCTGCGCAGTGAGATGTACGTTCTGAATGAGAGCTTCACCAATCCCAGCACTGTCAAGGTGATTTTTGCTCGTTTGCCTCTAAAGTACTTGCACAGCGTGACTGATGTTACTGAGGATTTAATCAGTTACAGTTGATAAGGATCAGTTATCAGTGTTATCAGTGTACTGGATTTTGAGTGGTGCACCCTATAAGGATACAGTTACACCCTTTTAACCATTGCTAACCAGGTGCTAACTGAACATCCAAGCAATGGGCTTTAAAGCTGTGTAAGTAGGACACTGTGTGACTCTTCTTTTTCAGGAACTCGAGCACTAAGCAGCACTACCAATAGAGGGTTACTGGATTACACAGACTAGTCACTACACTAGCTCTGGGACCACCATGAAAAGAAACTTGTAACTACTTTGTCTTGTTGGTCGCCATAACCCCACCCCCTGACCCAGACATAAATGGTTCTTAGTTGTAGACCAGCAAAGTTTTGGCACCACTCTCGAACCTTATTTTCCTGGTTGAGAGCTGATTCTTTGGCTGTTGGAGTACAAAGCACTAGTTCTAGATTAAGCACTGCAGCTAAACCAGCCCTCAAACTGCCATGGTGGAAAGAAAGTTGAAGAGTACCGGTCATCTTTATCCCATAGTTTGTGTGTATGTAATATATGCGATACAGGTACTTATTTTAATATAAATTACCATAAAAAGCAAAAAACTGGTATTTTTATACTGTGCATTACTATCAGCTGAACTGCGGAGGTTAGCAGTTGTTTTTCCCCGGAAGTGCCGTCAACATGTTTGAGCTGGGTTGACGTCTCTTGTGCAGACAGTGAGAGGTCACAGTCTAGTGACTCTAAGGACGAGAATGCTGCCAGAGATGTGCATGACGGTAAATCCAAAACAGTTTATGCAGCTAACGTTTTGCCAACTCTGTTTTGGTTTAGGAACGGAAAGAAATGTTTTCCACGATTTCTGCTCTTGTTGGCTGTGTTATGCTATACGGGTCAGTGACGCAGCCCAGCCAATCCAACGAGTTCTTGTTACTACCAGGCTGGAACAGCCAGTCAGAAAGGCAACATGTCTCTGAGCATGCCTAGAGTCGTAACACTCATGCACACTTTGAAAACAGGCATGGACTGATGTTGCCGGAAGGAACCGCTGATGTTATACATGATCGTTTTAAATAGCTAGTAACACTAATGTACCAGAGGTACCCATTAATGGTCACTTCTGATGGATCTATAGACTTAACTTAAAAAAAGATAAATAAATATAAACCTTTCATGAATAAAGCAGAATAGCATTCAGAACTGTTTAACAAACGCTTCCTAAATTATCCAGAGTGATCAGGAAAGATTGTGAGAACACAAAGGCCGGCGCAATTGCTCGGGTTGTGCTGAATATGGAGATTAATTACTTCCACTAAGGAGGTGATGTTTTTGTCAGTGTTGGTTGTGTTTTTTTAGCAACATTACAACAAAAGTTATGAATGAATTTTGATGAGTTTCCTTGTAGTGCTGGAGTACGCACCAAGTAAAACTGTTAGATTTTGGAGATGACCCCAATCAAATTCTAGGTCCTGTCATTTTTTAATTTTTTAAATGATTCTTTAACATTTTGTTAAAGATTTTTTGTTGTTGTGGAAGTGTGGCAATACAAGGGGCCCAGCAGGGGATGCTGTGTTGTTTTTTTTGTTGTTGTTGGCTTTATTTTATTGTTTATTATTATTATTATTATTTTTATTTATTTTTTTTTTGTGGGCTGGCTGGTTTGGTGGAAGATTGCGCCCACTGAGCACTTCTAGTTTCTGTGGTGTGTGTGTGTGTGTGTGTGTGTGTGTGTGTGTGTGTGTGTCCCTAAACAATTGCTTTTGTCCTTTGTAGGTTTTCCATGGCTCTGACTCAGATATTGAGTGGCTACAGAAAGACTTCGGGCTCTACGTGGTCAACATGTTCGACACTCACCAAGCTTCTCGCTCACTCAACCTCGGCAGAAACTCTTTAGATCACCTCCTCAAAGTTTTCTGCAATGTGGATACAAATAAGCGCTACCAGCTTGCTGACTGGAGAATACGGTAATGCGGAGACAGTTACTGTAAAAGGAATACGATTTTTATTCCCTGTATATTTTAATAATAATCTATATTCATGTGTGTGTGTGTGATGCCTTTCAGACCCTTACCAGAGGAGATGATCAAATACGCCCAGGCTGACACACATTACCTGCTCTATGTGTATGATCGACTAAGAGCAGACCTGTTTGATGCGGCTAATGGGCAGCCAACACTCCTCCAGCTCGTCTGGTCCAAAAGCAAAGACCTCTGCCTAAAGGTATGGCTATATAAAGGTCAGGATAGTAATTACACCCACCGGGGGGGGGTTATGATACTGGTCATGAGTTTCTGTGTGTCTGTTAACACAATAAGTTGAAAACGCATGGACGGATTTCTATGAAATAGTAACCAAATGTGGTTCTTGGGCCAACGAAGAACTGATTAAATTTTGGGCCTAATCTGGATCAGAACCATTTAAAGGGTTATTCACATTCTGCAATAAGAGAAGCACACAGCAATCATGCCGGATACCCTGCAGGGGAAAAAATGCAAAGCTCAAAAATAATTGCGGAACAGGCCACAGGGGGGCACTATAATTCTACATAATCTGCCACTATAACCCATGTAAAGACAACATTGCACCTGTCATAGGGGTCTGTGCTCTCTGAGTGCATTTCTACTTAGGAATTATATTATATTATGTTTTTATTTACTATGCAAAGGGAGTAGTATAAAGTATGAAAGTTCTTGACCTGAATCTAAATTCTGGACAAACTGGGATTAAAAAAACAAATCCAGCACAGAAACTGATTAGCGTTTGGTGTCAGTTCTATTTTTTAAAAGGGGAAGCCAATAAAACACCACCTGTTGCTGATTGGCTGGAATAGTGCTGTGTGGATCACACCTTGCAACTTTTTCTTATCTATGAAGCCGAGGCTGTGCACAAACATCAGATATTTTTTCAGTACGTATACAGAATGTACAGCTAGTGGACAGTAAGGTATAAGAGAATCAGATTAGAATGGCCGCATGCACCTTTAATTCCTCCTTTCAGCCCCAAATAATTGCCGGCCTCAATATTTGAAAGACAAACATCAAGGAGACGTCAAATGATATTGCTTTCCAAATTTCATTTTGTATGCAAATGTATTCCTTTCCCCAGAAATACGTGAAGCCCATCTTCACCGAGGAGTCGTATATGGAGCTGTATAAAAAGCAGAAGAAGACCTTCAACAGCCAGCAGTTAGCTGCCTTCCGACTCTTGTATGCTTGGAGGGATAAACTGGCAAGAGAGGAAGACGAGAGCACTGGGTAACACACACCTCATTACAGTACACAGGAAATTAATGTATTTATTTAGGCATCCTGGGCAATGGGCTTCTTCCTTCCTTACTTTAATTAAAAAAAAAGAATAAGAATACTAAAGGTCAGATATTAGACCCATTTTCAGACCTTCTTATTTTTTATTCTGGACACCGGTGGAGCACCAAAGTACGATTCCTAATCAAAAAAAACTCCACCGTTTTTCAGGACGCTGCTTCTCCTCCCCATGAAACACTTGTTTTTGAGATATTGAGTGCCTGCACTGGACAGCTTCTTTGGCTTCCTCCTCCCCTTTTGGGCTTTGCCTACTCTGCTCTGATTGGTCGTCTTTTGACAACTGAAAGCTTCACACTCTGTGCACTGGGTGCCAGACCAGGCTGGGAGGAGATACCGCTGTGCATGGGGAAAGGCCAGGAAATCAGAAGCCCCAGCATGGCGTGAAGCTCAAGTGCACCCAAAAATAAATACATGAGCGAAAGCCTTGTGTTTTTTCGGCCAGCTCAAAAAGCAGAGAGGGAAAACTGAAACGTACGTTATTTGACTCTCAGGCGTCGTATAACTAGGTCATTCAACACTATAACATCATGTGTGGGTCAAAAAAGTAGAAAACGCATGATATCTCCCCTTTAATAATAATAGAAATGCTTTATTGCTGCCAAACCAGTGCCTTTATTGAACTTCAAATATAATATAAACAGTATGAGTCTGGAATGATTCTGAACCTGACTGATTTTACCTTTGCAGGTTCATCCTCCCCAACCACATGATGATGAAAATTGCTGAGGAGTTGCCCAAGTAAGTTCTGCCTCATGTTTTGACAGATTTGTTTTTATTCTTACTGACATTAGCGAATATTACTGGGAGAATGTCCTCGCCGCACACTGCACTCGCTTTAAAGAATCACATTACATTAATACGTTTCCAAGGAAAAGCACAGATTTTGATGATGTATTATTGTGATAAAAGTGTATGAGATGTTTATGGTAGGCATTTAATCCTGGATGTTTCTGGAGTGTTGGTATTTGGTGTCATGCTGTGCGGACAGGCTGTAGTTTAACCTAGCATGTTTGCTTAAAGGGAACCGCAGGGCATCATCGCATGCTGTAACCCCACCCCGCCACTAGTGCGCCAGCAGGTCAACGAACTCCATCAGCTCATCAAGCAAGCGAGGGAAATCCCACTGCTGAAGGTGAGTCTCACTCTGGATCAGCTGTATCGAATTCTAAAGGCGCAGCTCGTGATCTGTCCAGTTAGAATGAGGAGACTCATTCCTAAATTAGTTGTTTGCTTATGATCAGGTGCTTGTATTTAACGGGAAGATTTTTTTGAAAGCAGTTTTCCAAGACTACTAAATGGAGTGTTTGTAATCTCAGTCCTAGTACCCATTAATTAACTTGATTTATATTTTATCAGTGTTATTTTTATTTTTATACACTTTCTTTAAAATATGTTGTATCATTTTAAGATACATTTTGATCACTGATATTGACATTGCTTTTCGCCCAACAGGAAATGAGTTACTACGGTACCACGATTGGCCACATGGTGGCACTATAACGAGCCAAAACATGTTTTGGGATGGAACTTTTGAACTCTTAGAATGAAAATTCTTTGTTTGACAGATTGCTCCTAATTCCTGAAAAATAGTTGATTGGACCAACATTATCTGCCATATTGGATATTCCACCGTTAAAACTTTTAAATTGTCACCCTAGAATTTTTTTTTTCTGATTTGCACTACATCTGGTGCACAGGTTCTTCCAGCCAATACAAAACTTTAAAAGTTGTTGGCAGAAATGTTGCATGATCCTCCCCCCTAATTTTAGTTGTATCCAATTCCGACCCATCAAGTGTTGCCTCCCTATCATATAGGACTACCTCCAACCAGGGAGGGGCGTAACCATGTACATGGACATGCATCTTTTATGAACTGCTGCACTCAGAGGGAAAACGCTATCCTCCACATTTTGTACTAATGAGTTCACAGACGCCCATGATTGGCTGAGTGATTGTTGTGAGTGACAGAGGAGTGTATTCCAACCCTCCCTCCCGTGAGAGCTCGGTCAATTAGCTCCCATGGACTCCCGGTTGTGGATGGCTGTGGCAACAACCTGGATCCGAACCTGCAATCTCCAGGTTGATAATTGCTCAGTCTGTGGGTTTGCTTCTGTGTAGAGATTGCAAGTTCTTGCGTGGGTTTTCTCCAGGTGCTCCGGTTTCCTCCCACAGTCCAAAGACAGATTGTTCCAGATTGCTTCTTGGTGTGAGTGTGAATGGTTATGTGTGTTGCCCTGCGGTGGTCTACGCTGTTCAGGCTCAGCTTCCCCTCGAGCCTAATAGTAGGATCAAGTGGTTCAGCAAGTCCGTGAGAGTGTCATCATTATCATTGTTATCATGCTAGTAGACATGGTTCTAAGAGATTTTATCTTGATGAAAGAATCTTGTTAAGACATTTGAGTGATAATCTGTGTCCCCAGGCGGAGCTACTCGCAGAAAAGAAGAAGTCGCTGACACCTAAACGAAAGGTTTGGTGAACTTTTGTAAACTGTATGCATGCAAGATTGAGCATGAGCACAAATATGAACAGAACTGTAATAATGTGGTGTTTTGCAGTTGGAGTCGACACTGTTTGGGCCCCATGATACCTCGCATGTGTCTGAGAGTGACCTTATGGAGCTGTCCTCTCGTGGTAGGTCAAGTGTGTTACAGTGAATCGAACATAATCGTGTTTCCCAGCCATTATTTCAGTGTTTATCGAAAAACTATTTATTATTATTATTATTATTATTATTAAACCCTCACTACTGAATAATAGAAGTGATTAACAGTCCTCAGTGCTGCTATATCTTGTACATGTTCTCTCCAGCTCTTAGCGCGGCTCTGTTTTTATGATGATCTTGTTCCTTGGTTCAGGGGTGTTGGGTACTCGTAGAGAATGCAGCTGCATCCCTGAGCACTGTGAGACACTGGTGTGAATCCACCTTTATTTTATACTTCAAAGGTTCTGGGGTTAAAACATACAAATGACTAAGACCCTGAGATACAAAACATTTTTGAAAATAGCAGGTCTGTTTATAATATCTGTCTGTATAATATCCTCCGCTACAGTTTAATTCCCACGTCCTTGACTGTTATTTCAGTGAGGCAGTGGAGTTGTGCCTTTTTGTTATTTTTGGATTTCTGCAGTTTAGATTGCTATGTTTCCATGGCAACCACTTATACAACATGTAATAAAATGTGGGGGGGTGTTCATTTCCAGACCAGTACTCAAAAACCATGTACACTATATGGTCAAAAGTTTATAGAGCTAATAAAAAAAGCTTATCGTTATTATCTGATTTGAATGATCAGATTAATGCTGTAAAATTAAGTTATAATAACTAGCAAGTCTAGGTGTGTGTGTGTGTGTGTGTGTGTGTGTGTGTATGTATGTGT
>JAQMYF010000012.1:13395472-13433690 GCA_030014195.1 Neosilurus mollespiculum | reverse complement strand
CGAGCTGTCCAGGGTGTACCCCGCCCTCGCCCAGAGTCGACTGAGATGGGCGCCAGCCTCCCCGCGACCCTAATTAGGAATAAGCGGTTTCGAAAATGAATGAATGAATGAATGAATGAATGAATAATATTGTAAATTGGGTTGTTAAGCCCTTGTTTAAGGGCCCAACAGCGGCAGCTTGTTGGTACTCGGGCTTGAACCACTGACCTTTTAATCAGTAACCCAGAGCTTATCCACTGAGCTACAACTGCTTATTTCTTATATTGGAGTGCTCTTTTGGTAACAAACTGTTTGTCAACATGAAAACAGACTTTTAGACAGTTATGATGTATAAAAATGAAGAAAAAAAAAAAAAAAACAGTTCACGCCCATATTTCAAATGCATCTTGCTCATGTATGCTAAGATCTGCCATAAACATTACACCACTGCAAATAACATGTCTCAAATATGATGTGTTTTGCTACAGTCAGAATTTCAGATCTTTTGAATAATTGTAGCTCTTTGTATTAATTAAACACATTGTGTTACGACTCTAGGCGTGCTCAGAGATGTGTTGCCTTTCTGATTGGCTGTTCCGGCCTGGTAGTGATGCAAATCCGCTGGCTTGTCTGCGCTGTGTCACTGACCCATGCAGCATAACACATTTTCAGCCAGTGCTGAGCTGCACAAACAAGCGCAGAGATCGCGGACAACATTTCTTTGTGTCCCTAAACCAACTGCAGGAAAGCCGAGTTGGCAAAAGGTTAGCTGCATAAACCATTTTTGGATTTACCTTCACGCTCATCTCTGGCAGCATTCTCGTCCTCAGAGTCACTAGAATGTAACGTCTCACTGTCTCCCCGAGGGACGTCAACCCCGCCCAGTGCGTTGACGTCAATTCCAGTGGAAAAACTGATAACCCCGCAGTCAGCCCCCGCTAGTAATTCTCAAGATAAAAGTTTTGTGCTTTTTATGGTCATTAATGTTAAAATAAGCGTCTGTATCGCTTAAACGTATTACATGCACACACATTACGCTGTAAGGACGACCAACACCAGTACTGTTTAATTTTATAGGTTTGGGTTTATCACCACTTTTTTTTTTTTTTTTTAATCACACTTGTTTCAACAATACAATCCTAGCCACACCTCAACTATTCAATCTCCTGCATCTCAAACACTAATAGCGATACTAGTAATAGGCCGTAAGCTAGTACTGGTAATGCAGCAATGAGCTGGTGTGTTAAATTTTCAAACAAACTGATGTTGGGGGTGTTTTATTTTTGTGCTCCTGTAGGTCAGTGTCCTGCCTTGTTAAGGATTTAGAGGTGTGCATCAGGACCGGGATCCCATGGGATTCATATTTGTTCAGATAGCAGATAGAATCATTCATCGTTTGCTGAGAATTCCTGGCCTGTTGCCTAAAGAAATTCGAGTTGTGCTGCCTGTTCTGGTTTCCTATCTGGCTTGAGCAGTTTACCAGGCTTTCTAGAAACACAAACCAAAAGTATGTATTTACTTAATAGAGAGTGTTCAAAGAAATCCTTTTGGCGCCATGCCATACATTCTACAAAGAATTCAGGACAATACATCTACTGGAAGGCAGTGCCAACAGTTCAGTTCAATATGGAAGAGAGTAAAAATCTAATTAAGCCTAATTATTGAGAGGGTGATGCCATGATGGCCTGTATTGCTTTGTTCTATTCCTTGGGACTAAACACCTCCGTCCAGAGGGAAGCAACTGGAAGTTGCCGCGTAGTGGGTGAGAGACGTTTACAATGGAAGAAGCTATCTGCTGAACAGGGATGCTGGAAAGAGCTGAGACTCACCAAGTAGTTGACTGAACAATTTAACAATTAGACCATTTTAATGTGATGCCAATGTTATTTGCTTTAACCCACCCAAGCCTATACAGGGGTGGAAATTAACACTAGTTCCCTGGCCCATGGCGAGTCAAAAATCTGTAGGGCGAATGAAATTAGCTAGCAAGTCATCCTGCTGGAGACCTGACGAATCCGATAAGCAAAGAAGATAGTGTTCCCGAGCAGTAAATATGAAGGAGGACTAGTAGTTTCATAATTTCACTGGTCCTGTTGGCCAATAGCTTAGTTTTGCTAAATTCCACCCCTGCCTATATGTTCAAATGTCAGTTGAATTTTTACGACTTAACTGTCAATCGTACAGCACACACGGGGGAGATTGATTATCTCTCATATTGTTTTATTAGCAACACAATAACAACCAAACTCTCCATCCAAATCCTCCTACTCTCCTCCTCCTGTTCTCATTAGGCCTGTGACTGTGCGCATGCGGGAGGGGCGCATTGATTTACACAAACGTAGTTCTCTTCGGAGGCGGAAGCAGATAGCCTAACCTTATAGTTTTATTTGCTTGTATCTTCACTCTAGCTTTGCTACATGATGCATATTTTCACATTAATTTAAAAAATTGCGCACTCACGCTGGCAACAGCACTATTATTTAGGTATTTAGTTGCTTACTATCTGAAAAAACACTAATGTCTGCCAGCTGGTCCTGCTTTTTCCGCTTTTAAGCTGCTAACAGTACTCCCTCCATGATCTGTATCAGATTTCCCTCTAGCCTGGCTGTGACCGAAGAAAGCCGCCGGGGCCGGACTAAATGTTTTGCTGATGGGCAAGTATAAGTCAGCTGTCAATCCAAATGTGTATCCTGCTATTTAACGCCAGGCCTGTCGTGCAAGGGAAATAAGGGATTTTTCAGTTGAATATTATTGTTCCCCACTTTTGTTTAGCTATAGCCTACATCATTTACAGCTGATGGTCATGATAGCCAATAATGTAATGTAAGTATTGTGTTTGTAGAAACTAGAGAGTAGGTCTATTCAAGTTGTCTAGGCCGGCTGTATGCAATTTTTATAGGAATCATGATTTTCTTACCACAGATGATCTCCTCAGGTAATTGTGAGACAAAAAACAGGAATAAATTAATTATTTACAATGTTAAACCCAAGCTCTGGCAAGCTCAGGGTTTTAATATCCAGGTTGAGAGATGTGGTGTATGAGTAGTTCCTCAGTTTAAATGGTGTCATAGGCTCTCAGTCATGTATACTACTTGATAATCTCCCATCATCAGTGTGATGACTTGATGCCTCTTATCATATCTTCTGCCCATATTCAATATGCACTGACAATGGTAGCAATATCCTGACAAATCAGTAATGATGATGATAACTGTACTATCATGCCTGAAAATAACTAGTTTTGTGAACTTTATTCAATACAACCAGGGATTTAGTAGGTCACAACCACAGATGTGGTTTTCTTTCCCATTTTGCTGTCTCTCGTCTTCCTCTTGACAATACCCCATATTTTCTGGTCTTCAGGTCAGGTGAGTGCTGACCGGTCAAGTGCTATGGTTAAATAACCTGGTATGGGTAGTCTATTCTTGGCACTGTGGGCAGGTGATCAAGTCATGCTGGAAATTGAAATCAACATCTCCGTAGATCTCCTTAGCTGAGGGAAGCATGGAGTGCTCCACAATAATGAGCCTATAATAACAGAGAGAACTTTAAAAGAGGCCTAAGGAGCATGAGCAGCAAACAATCGCTGGTTCTGTGATTATGTGGGCTATGTGTAGCCTGTGTGGTGTAGTGTAACGATGTGTGAACGCAGGAAGTTCTGAACTAACATTAGGCTACCTCCTAGGCCTGGGTGGGCTGTGTTTATGATGACATCACATGCGTAGGGAATGAAACATTAATAACTTTGAAATCATATTTGAAAATCATTTCTTTCAACCACCAAACCAGCACAAACGATTGAGACCACTTTGGTGTGATTTGGACGTGGTGGGGGGCTGAGTGACATCACAGGCCAGAAAATGCGCACAAACGAAAATGTTTACGTCACAAACCTACACAAACCTAGCACAAAGGAATGGATGTGCTATTTTGAAATTTTGGAAAGTTGGGGGGGCAACTTCACACAGCTCTACGAGCACGCCATCAGCTCAGAGCAGACTACTGTATAAAATAGGTGAATATTTAAATCAAAGCACTGGCTCGGAATTTTTTTATGAATACAAGAAAGGACAAAATAAAAAATTCCGAGCCAGTGCTTTGATTTAAATATTGGGTTTACTTGGGTTTACTTCAGTGAAATCCACCAAACAAGAACTAAAAGAAGAATGGCCTCTCTGGTGTTAATGGCTTACAGATGTTTACTTTCCGCTGTCTCCACTTTCAACATTTTCCTTGCTTCTGTTTGACTTCTGCAGATTTGTCAAGACTATCTGGTGCTCCACTTGGTTGTTCAATAAAGTTAAACATGTGTGGTGTCCGCGTTTTGCTCCACGACAAATACAAAACAAAATCAAATAAATCAAATTCATAAACTGTTAAAATAAGGGTTTCGAACCGAAGCCTGTGGGATAAAATACTCTGTCATGCACCAGCACGTCTCCTAACTAGCTGAGCTACCACCATCGAGAAAGCGGTGAATGTTTATTATAGTAGTCCTGACTTAGCATGGCTGTCTGTGTTATCTGTTGAGAGTGGATCTCAGTAAGGTAGGGAGCGACGTTCCTTTTGAACACTTCTATTCACCTTTATTTTCTGGTCTGGTTTGTGATGTAGGGTTGTTTACAGAACATCTAGACGAATTAATGAAATTTACATTTATGTTTGCATTAAATTCTTTACTTTCCCCTTCCTCCTATTTATCTTCTCAAAATATACAAAACATACAAAGTCTGTTAAAGTAAAGCTACAGAGTTGAGCAGTTCTTTTCCACCTTTCCTGATGGCTGTTTACATGGCAGTACAGCAAATCACTGTTATAATGAGGTTAATGCAATAATCTTTTATTGTTGTGCATCAACAAAAGCTTTGCTACATTAATGGAATGGAATCTTGGACATTATTGTTAGACCATGGTGCCATCAGGTATCTTTATTAAAAAATAAATAAATTAACAAACAACCCTGCAGCACTGTATTTATAGTTACAAACTAACTAGAGACAAACTAAGTAGAGACAAAGTACAAATAACTTGGATACATTTTCATTTTTTTCTTTTTAAACATGGTGATGAATGGGAAACGCTGTTATTCAGGTGTACCTAGCTGTTAATACTTAACATGCTACATGGTTACACAGTTACAAAATGCAACACAGACAAGATCTCATTTACTTTATTATCAGTTCCTGTTTAAAAACAAACAGGCTGTAAAAGATATAGTTACAATCCCTATCTTTTGTATATGTGTGTGTATTACACAGTTGCTGAAATATCTTTCATGTACATTATGCACATGTAGAAAGTTGATGTGAATTTTAATCAGTAAATTCTGACCTCTGACTTTGTGTTGTCTGTTGTTTACCTTAGATCAGAATCAGAATATTTAATAGATCTAAATTTGCACAGTGTGCCCTTATCATCCTGTTGCACTTTGCTGTGCTGATATTGCAGTCGGCTTCAATCTATAAATGTGCACACAAAAATAGCAACCTTTTTTTCCCTTCTCTTCTTTCTCCTCTTCAGTCAATGTGTCAACTAAAAGAAAAATAGCCGTTCTATAGAACGTCGTAACCCCTCAGCCAGGACGCCTCAAGCGCACGGAGGACGAAAATTAAAGTTTTGCCTAGGTTAAAGTTCACATATGCAAATTAGCTACCCCATGCACAGGTTTAGGTAATACAGAGTGCCTATGCAAATGTTCAGTAAGCTGGCCTGTGTATGAGCCGAGCAATGGCCAGGACAAAGTTATTGTCACACCGCTTGCCAAGTTCCAAGGTCATGTGCCAAAGTCAAAGGTCACATATGCATCCACGCACAGGTTTAGGTCATAAGGAGTGTCTATGAAAAACTTCAGAAAGCTGTCATTTATATGAGTCGAGCAATGGCCCGGACAAACTTTATATGTTCAAGGTCACTGTGCCAAGGTCATATATGCAATTTAGCTGCCCTACGCTCAGGTTCAGGTCATAGGGAGTGCCTATGCTAAATTTCATAATGCTGGCCTGTGTATGAGCTGAGCATGGTTGCAAACATCTGGCATGAGAGGCTATCGGAAGTTTTACTATCGACATCAATACAGGGTTTTTTGGGTTTTTTTTAATTTTTGTAAGTAGAGACTTCAGATTTGTTTTTACATGCAGACATTCTCCATCCTGAGCTGATGGCAGCAGCATCAGAAGCTACCTGGCGGTCCAGTCACTTTTAATCCCCCCTCAGAGACGAGGTGAAAGTGGGGTCTATGAAAGTATTTTTAAGGCAACCTCTTTAAATGTTAAGGAAAACGTTGTCAGAAGTTTCAACGGAGTATACATAGTATTAAAAGTACTACATGTACACCATCGGCACTTTTAATCAGACTACTGTATTAAAATATTAAGCGTTTAAATCAAAGCACTGGTTCAGGATTCTTTAAGAATACAAGAAAGGACAAAATAATTTTGATTTCTTTATTGTTGTCTCCAGTCTTGGGTTTATAATAGAATAGAATAATAAAAATCTACCAAACAAAGAATAAAAAGAATGGCCTAAAGAAACAGCCACAATATAACTTACTGTCTTTTTAATGGTATTTGAAAAAATATTCCTTCAAAAGAAGAAAAACCATTGGCTGAACAGGATAATTTTCTGTGTGGCGGCAGCCGCACACGCAATATATTTTTCCTGCCAGTTTCTTCATTTATTGGGTTGCCTGTGTGGACACGTGAGCACGGACACAGCAGTGAAATCAAGCATATGGAGTATGGAGCTTCAGTAATAATAATAATAATAATAATAATAATACCAATTTAGTAATATAATTAAATAAAACAAAAGTACAAAACTCATGTGATCTTGCGTCATGGCTATGGGCTTCACTCAGTCTTAACCACCTTCTCCTAGCAACCAGACAAAGTAAGCCCCGTCTGTAATCCGACTGCCAGTTTTATCGTTTCTATATCTCCATCCTGTTGTCTTCAGGCAACACCTACGCGCACGCCTTGTGCCACTAGGGTACGTCGGGGTGGATCTTTACTTGACGTCGCAGGACATATGTTTTACATGATATTCAAGAATAATCAGTATCTATGGAACAGCATATATCCTGCCTCATAAAACAGGATCTTGGCCTCTAAACATCCACATCATATACCTTGACACCCAGCATAGGTTGACAGATTTTTATCACTTAATAGACAATGGAAACTGCTGTTTTTAACTGGAAGATACTAGATTGTTAGCTAGGAGTTTCCTGTCATCAGCTATAGAATGTTTGAGATACGAAGCCAGTGTACAAATATGGTAGTCATCCTACAGACATACGAACACACATACTTTTATATTATAATTAAAAGAATACAACTCTCATTAATTCTGAGAATACATATGAATCCGCGAACCAACAAGATCTGCATTTCTCTCATTGGTGACACAGGTTCAAATTTATTCACTGGAGCATTTATGAAGTCCAGGTTCTAAGACTTTTGTTCAATGAGCAGATAGAAGTTCAAACCTCACTGTGTGCAATTCATGTGCTATGTTTTAGATATCATTCCGTAGGATAAATCTGGTGTGATATCAAAGTATATAAATATTTAAAATATATAAATATACATAGTCACACAGCCTTGCTCAGAATGTGCAGTGTATGGTGTAGTATGGTCTGTCTTTGTGCCAGACATGTTCAGAGAATATGCCTTCAAAAAGCATTTGTTGTAGTGATTGTAGAGTCTGTAGAATTGCCCCATCAGACTTGTTCATCTGTGAATTTTGGACTGGTCACACACTGGCCATGGTCTGTACTTAAATACCAGTAAAGGCTCCATGAACAGATATCATCTGGCAGAGTGTAGAAAGGTCCATGCTTTTTGTTTGTGTACCAGAAAGTCACACCCACCAGTAAGCTGTTCGTGCAGGCGATCCATAGGAGATTAACACTTGCATAAGCAGGCACCATAAGTCCCAGAAGATCACTGGTAATACATATAAGCAGGTAAGGTGTCCAGGTCACTGCAAAACAAAGAACCAGGCTGATGATGAGATGAGGACGATCCTGTAGGTCGCCCATGTGCCTCTTCTCGACGGCTCCTGATTCAACATTTTCCAGATTCCTAGAAAAGCTCAGGGCATTCACAGAAAGTGAACTGGTCCTCAGCTTGTCCAGTTTGTTTGCCAGGCGAACCCAGCGTCGAAGCTTTCTGCAGTGAAACAGAAGTACAAAGCTTAGGATGATGAATACATTCAAACAGAAGTGGCTGACTGTCACAGATTCTTGTACAGCACATCCAATAACCGTGACCCTGTCTGTGTACTGAATGGATAGCAGCTCTGTGTTTGTGTAGCGGGAAGAGTAAAAGCAAGCCAGCGTCCAAATCAGCAGCACTTCCACACAGTGGACAGCAGTCCTGCTTAATGACTTCTGACCAAATCCCTGATGGATAGCACAGTCGAGCGCTCCTGCAAGGAGGACAGGCAGAGGTAGCAGGGAGTAAACCATGGATGTGTGTGAAAGACTGAAGCACATTGCCTCATAGGTGGCAGGTTTATTCCCGAAAAACCACACCCCGGCTATTAAGAAGCTCAGCAGCAAATCCACTAGGTATATAGAGATGCTGCAAATGCCAAGTAGTGTCTTGGAAAGGCTCTTCCTCCAGAAGCACAGGACGAGTGTGTTCAGAGTCACTTTGGAAAGAATGAGCAGTACGTATTGTAGAGTTGCATCATAGGAAAAGTTCTCGTCCTCTTCTTGGAAGACAGCCATCATGCTCCCTAGGGTATTGCGAACCAACACTGTGTCAGCAGCTTGGTCCATGTCGGAAGTGCTCTCTGACGGAGAAAAGGTGGACAGACTATGATTAGATATGTATAGAATCATATCATAACCTCAGGCTCGGAAGGTGTTGTTGATTTGAATAGTAATTTGAACAGTCTCAGGGACTACTTTGCAATATTGACTGAGCTAATGTTTTTAAATGTGTAACCAATCACAGGGAAGTGGGTATTAAGTCGGAAATTCTTAAATATTTTTTTGAACTTTAAACACAATTGTCTCCATAGTTGCATGCTGAAAAGGCTGAAAATTCCTGCCAGGTTTTGATTAGTTACTACAAAACTAGACAAATATGTTAGAAAATTTGGTTTTAATTCAAAGCTTAGGATATCAGCTAAAAGTTATTATTATTATTATTATTATTATTATTATTATTATTATTGTTATTATTATTATTATTTACTGCTTAGGCAGCTGCCCCCGCTGCCACTGTAATATTTGTTGGACCGCCATGATTGGACTTCATTACAGCATATAATCGTCATGGCATGTTTCAACAAACCTAAGCAACATCACAACATGACGGAAAAATCAAAGCACTCCATAAAGTCTTCTCCAGCACATCCCAAACACTTTTTCAATAGAGTTAAGGTCAGGACTAGAGGCTGACATTTTTCGGGATTCCCGCGGGATGGGAGTCAACTTTACAATTAATTACGTGATTGGGACAGTACAGGAAATAAAGATAAAGGGAGCAGACAGGAGCGGGACAAAAAAAAACAAAGACAAAACAAAAAACGTAGGACAGGCACTGCCATTTTGTATTTCTTTCAATAAGCATACACTTTAACACAAGTGAAAAGAACTACACGGCCCAGAAGCAGCGAGGGGGGGTTCGGAGGGTTCGAACAAACCGCCCAAATTCCGTCAAAAGGTCCGCCCAGATGACCCTACAATTTTTTTCCGGCGATTGGCAAGTTTAATGAAAACGGTAAACACCTGTGGAGAGCCTCAGTGCCTCACTCAGCGAACAGTGACGTCATACTGGCAGCCAGCCAGGCCACTAGACGGAATAAAGGCGCTAGCGGTGGAACCGGGGACCAGATTAACTCAGTCTGGTGAGTGTGCCGGTGAGTGACGTCATTACACCTGTTGTTATTGATGTCCTGGGCGATCAAGAGGGATGCAGCACAACAGAATGAGCAGTTAGTTGTTCAGGCATTTTCATTAACGTTTCTGCCTATTTCATTTATATTACCGTGGTAGGTTATGAATTATATCACCAGTTATAAACACAGCATATTAAATGTGGAGCTGTGTACAGTTAGAGAATGTATTTTGTTGTGTTTAGCTCATGTGAACTGATGCTAACAGCTAGCATGCTGGTTAGCTGTCTATAGAGCTGCATCCCCTGGTTAAAAAGAAAAGGTGTTTAGTGATATTTGTATTAGAAAGAGATTTGTGTTAAACTGTTTGAGTGATTATTATTTTATTCAGTGAGGTGTTGAAGGTTTAAACTATGTGCTTATATATTCACTAATGCATGGTTTTTGGGTGAAAGAGTTAAAGTATTGTGCTGTACATTCATGTTTTTGTTGACATATTTGTTTAGGAAGCAGCAAAAAAATTTGTTGTATTATATGTATTTATTTTTTATAGTGTTCACGGTGTTTAAAAGACCTCAGACTTATAAACACACAAACACCTGTTAGAGACTCTCCACTGGTTCTTCCTAATGGTTGCTATACTAAGCAAAGCCCAGCTTATTATTAAAGTACGTAATGTGATTGCTCAATGACTAATGGGATATGATGATGCTGGAGGAAACTTGTAAACTCAAATGATTACGAACAGTGTACACACAGAACCATGTGGTCGATTTATTAGGTGTTTCCCCTAACCCAGCCGACCAACCGGGCAAAATTGTGTGATGAATGGATTAAGCGAGTAAAACGAACATGGGCAGACTAGAAAGCACCCAGCATTCATTGCATTATTTGTAGTGACCATTTACCGTCATTCTAATGATCACGAACAGCAATGGAGGGAATAAACTGCAGTGGAGAAACTGATGTGGTAAAATTTGATTTGCAACGAAAAGTCAGGAGTAACGACCTATCTATTACGCTCACAGAACTGGCAGGGAAGAAGTAATATTACTGAACTTCATGAGAGTTGAGTGTGACAGATTATAAAAGAAATAAAACATAAATGTAATGTCACTGGTTAAAGGAAACAAGTGCTCAATAAATTAGTAAAATAAAACTTTATATGTTATATTTGGGTTTATTCAACTAAGGTAGGCTCGGTGTGAACCATGTACTGTTCTTTTTTTACTGTGACCTTCAAAACAGCAAAAGACCTAGAAACATGGACTTAGCAGCTGGTCCTCCATAGAAAAACTATAGGGACCACAGGCCATGCATTATTTATGTTTTGTGCCCTTTAGTGAAGGTTTTTTTGTTTGGATTAATGCAATAAATGCCTCTCTATATTACCACAGATGAACTGTTCCTGTTGCCATATCTTTTGTAATAAAACTGCAGAACACAAAGTAATCTAAAAAAGAATGGGGAGAAGATCATATCAAATTTATTGTATTGCCTAAAGACTAAAGAAGAAAAAAATGGGAACAGTACAGGAGCGGGAGTCATTCTGAGTGGGAGCGAGATGGGAGTGGGAGTCATTTTACCAGGAGTGGGATGGGACAGGAATGAAAATCCACTCCTATGTCACCCTCTAGTCAGAACACTGTGGTGCCTGTTCATGTATGAAAATGATTCCTCATGCAAATTTTATATCTATGCCATCAGGGAAGGAAAAGTCTATTAATGTGATAGCCTGCGCATTCAGTACATTCAGGTCATCAGCTAACTTAATTTTATTGCCACATTAATGCTGCTGAGCCTCGACCAGATCAACTGGAGCAACAATGCTATGGTGATTATGTGCTGTAATCAAGGCTAAAGGCAGTTCAACTAAATATTAAGAGTGTGCACGACATTTTTTTTTTGGTCTGGTCAGTGCATTATATTATTTCTTCAGACCGGCAGACTTAAGGATCTGTTTGCTTTAAGGGTTGACTGCAGTGTGGATATTTATTGAAATATGGGCCCTTCAAAGTGCAATATTCACATTAAAGCATCATTCTGAAGTCCCCTTCAGATCCTAACTGAAAAAACAGTATGCTTGACTTGCTGGAGATTTATAGTTGATGCCTTTATGGGCATAAAATAATGCAAGTATATCTGGGAACCGAGAAATGTTATATAAATAATATAGGGCTGCATTTATTAATCAAGTAACTCCATTTATTAGCCTCATGCATGTTAAGATAGAAAGTAGGTGTGTGCACGATCAAGAGAGAAAGAGACAGAGCGAGTTAACCCTTGCATGAATTATTTATTAATTAAATAACTACATTTACTTACATTTTTTTGTCAGTGAGCCACTACAAAGTGAAGTAAGGATATTTTGTCAAGGCTTTAATAAAAGGAACGTTTTTGTTCATAATGAAATGCTTTTTTTATTTGATAAGTTTGGCAATTATTATGAAAACCATTTAGGAACCAAATTGATATGCAATATATTTATGCCTTTGCTAAAGATTAATTTTAATTATTTTTGTTTTTACATTTCCAAATGTAATATACCACCTAAAATACACTAGAGTAACCAGTTCGAGTTTAAATTTCACATAAAATTTTGATATTTAAATAAAAAAAAAATATTGTTCTAAAAAGAGTTGTTTTATTGTATGTTTTAAATTTACCATTGGTCTTTAAAATACCAAAAGTTTGCCAAGCCATATGTAGGGCCAACTATAAAGAATAAAATAATTGATTACCACAACCCTAAAATAATGTTTCCCTTGGCAATCATGTTTAAAAGTTCAGAAAATCTGAAAGGAAGGTTCTGCTAGCATGGCATGCAACTACCAAGTTTCATTTGGAAATGACTACTAGGGTTTTTTGTTGTTGGTGGTGGTTTTGTTTTGATTTGTGGACCTGTGTCCAAAATCTCTAACTATTCACTATATAGAAACTCACCCTGTTGTTATACAGTGAAGCTTATTGATGCCTTCTCCCAAGTCCTCAGTAGGATAAAGCGCTTCAGCAGGTGTATGATTGAATGAATTTTCATTGCTTGTTGCACCATATTTCTTAATTATATTGATTAATTAGGGCAAAGTCTTCAATCATTGAAACAGTAATGGTTATGTCTGTTTGTGCTGTTTTTAATATATATTTTTTAAAGTATTTACTTGACACCACTTAATGCTGCACTTTCTTAGTCAGTTGAACTCAATAAAAGGAAAAAAACAAATAGCAAGATATAAATCAGTGACGACTCACGTGTAGTGTGTATTAGTTGTTATTCTTCCGCTTGTCCTTCTGTTAAAGGTATTGCACTTTTAACCCCAGTATTGACGCGTGCTTGTGGAAGCGAGTGAAGAGTCTGCCAGTTTTGTATCACAGACACTCCTTCTTCAGGTTTGCTGCACCTCTTTTACCTGTAATCTGAAGCACACGGTTGCCACACCTTCCACTGTAAGGCTTTCTCTGGGTCCTAAAGAAACACGTAAAAAAAAACAATATTTTGAAAAATATGTTACCAGTCATCTAAAAAGATGGAGGACCACACCCAGTACTTTTTTATTTTATTTTATTTTTTTCAACAGTGCTTTCCTGCCTCTTGTTATTGATTAGCTTACATAAGGAATAGTTCGGGTGCCATTTATTATACAAGGTGTGAAAACATATTCATTCTAGTATGGAAATTATGCAAAAAGTCCTAGGTAGAAACAAGATGTCAGAGGATGATTAGCTGATGTGACCAATAGTGTGTATGTGTAACAACTCACATAGATGTAAATAGAGGTATAAAAATAAGATCTTCATTGTAATAGTGATGATAAGAGTGAAACCGGACCTGAAATACCTACTCCACTGGGTGTGCATTACTCCTCATGGGTCAAATTTGTAAAAATAGAGCTAATAATTCTAAAATGTATAAATATGAGCTAATTAATATTGCTATTAGTAATTTTATAAAAGTAATTTTAATTACTAATAAAAGTAATTTGTTAAAGTATTATATTTAGGACATGTACTTGGAAATGCTAATACTATATTTTAAGATTTTGAATATAATTATCTAAGGTATCCAAATATTAAACCTCTTGTTTTTACTCCGTCACCTTGGAAAAATAAAAAAACGTTTTGAAAGGAGAAGGGCCGCCTTTTTTGGAGACTTATTCCAAATCAGTGCATTCAGAAATTATTTGTAATATGTAGATGGACAAAAAAGCAGAAAAAAAACTCCTTTGTAACAATTACTCATTCATTTTCTGACCCGCTTAATCCTTCTAGGGTTGAGGGGAAACTGGAGCCCATCTCATCTGACACTGGGCGATGGCTGGGTACACCCTGAACAGCTCACCAGACCATCGCAGTGCCAACACCTACACAACCATTCACACTCACACCTAGGGACAATTTGGAACAGGCAGTTAGCCTACTGTCTTTGGAATGTGGGAGGAAACCTAGGCAAACACGGCAATAACCTGCAAACTCCAGACAGACACACCCGAGGCTGGGACTTGAACCCAGGACCTTCTTGCTGTGAGGCGGATGTGCTACCCTCTACATCACCGTGCCACCCATTCCACTGTAACTCTTAAATAAAAAATACAACACAGCAAAACATTGATGTATGTTTATATTGAAATATTTTACAATACTGGTGCTTGTTTTTTTTATTTTTGACATTTTGGATTTTGGACATCGCAGGCTATGGTGTTTTTATTGACACTTAATATGTCCGTTGGCTTTCAATATTATATTGTTAAGAAATTCCATGCAGAAGGATTAAAGAGACAAGTTGAATTCCAGAATGCAACACAGGTATATGAAGCATTAGCATTGAGTTACATCTGATGCTCAACTAGCTAACAATCTATAAAATAACAGGCGTGATGGTGTTACTGGCAGTATTAGTATAGATTTTCCTTTGGGAACTGGTCGGTTTGAACAGAATGTATAGATTAGGAGGCAAGAGAGCTAAATGAACTGGAGGACTAAAGCGCAGCTCTGTTTTTTTGTTTAGTTAGAGATGAAGAAAGGGTTAAATACCACAGACACTGCTATCTGCATTGTTATCCAAGGTCAGAATAGAGCAACATGATAGCAGCAACCAGTGAATTGAAGTTCTTATGTAAGGTTCAAGTGCACAGCTGGAAAATGAATATACAGTTAAGAATGTTCTTAAATGGCCGAACTGGTCAGCTCAACTGAGTTTTCAGAAAGGCTCACAGACATGCAGTGACAGTAAAGGCCTGGCAAGGCATCCCAAAGGGTGGAAACTCCTTGTTGCATTTGGTGATACTTATGGGTTCCAGAGTTTAATGGGTCACATATTGCAAAGGATTTTTAAAATGGTACAAATAGAAAAGTATTAAAAATGATGCTTGAATTTAAATTTGGTACAGACTACATAGGAACAGAGCGTTCTGATTGGTCTACTATACAGGGATTAAAAAAATCATCATCCCAAATAGCTAATGCTTGAATCAAAACCATGGACACTTGTGGTTTGTCACAGTCACTTGGAGGAGGCAGTGTCATCATTATCACACTTTAAAATGCAAAAATAAACCATAAAAATTTCATTTTGGTTTGTTTTTCTTTGTGGAATACATACTAAAACACCTTTAAGGGCTGTGGCTTACTTATTTCCATGTACTAAACTCTGAATGAATAGGCAAAATATATGCTGTTTGCAGTGTTTAGCCTATTTCTGCTCACAGCGTGTGATTTGTTTTTGTTATGGTTAAAATATGTAAAAAATAATACTAATTAAACTATACATTATACTACTTAAACTATTCTATGTCACCGCATAGTTAAATACTAAAACTGTTAAAGATGGCACTCTACAGCTCCTGTACACATCATGGTTTTAGCAAAAAAAAAAAAAAAACAACGTAATTTGATTTTATTGTACACTTTTTCTTTTGCTTATGTTCCTGTGTAGTATATACTAAAACAATTATTCCCCATAGGCTCGAAAGATGCTCCTGAATTGGGTAATAAGCAAATATTGAATGAGATGAAGTATGATGTAAAACATTATTCAATCAAACAGTTGTTATCCTCCAAGGCCAAAGACCAAGGCAGATAACACCCTCCACGCCCAACTAATTCTCCATATCATACAAATGCCGAATACTTCATTTACAATATTTTTAAAGTAGACAAGTCATGTTACTGTGTTGCTCATACCAATTGTGTAATAATCATTCAACTTATCCCAAGGCATCGATGCAATAATTCAGCTATTCCATGCCAACTGTGCAGTACCAAGAATTATTTGATGGCTTTCCACCAATCAGAAATGAGAAAATGTTTTGAATAAATAGTAGTCTCTATTACTACTATTCACCAACATCCCTCTTGCCTTTGAATAACGCATAATTGGTAATTGTCCGGTTACTTTTGAGCCAGTGAAATTGAAAGGACTGTCTGTAATTCTGTGTTGGACAGTTTTTTTGTTAAACATCTTAAATTATACCTTAAAGTGTACACTTTAACACATCTCAACTGCTGCTTTTCAAATCCATTGTGTTGATGTACATGTTGCTGAGTGAATAATTATGGACCTAGCTGTACTGATTCATACACTGCTTGGCCAAAGAAAAAAAAAAAGGTCACACACATTGTTGGTCCGGTCGAGGCTCAGCAACATTAATGTGGCAATAAAATGAAGTCAGCTGATGACCTGAATGCACTGGATCACCAGGTTATCACATCAATGGACTTCCCTGATTGCACGGATATAAAACGGGGACTCAAATAGTGAAAGTTTCATTCAGGGAGCATGAGGAATCATTTTCACACATGAACTGGCACCCCAGAATCCTGATCTTAACCCTATTTAAAGTTTTCGGGATGTGCTGGAGAAGACTTTATGGAGTGGTTCAGTTTTTCCCTCATCAGTTCAAGACGTCGGTGAAAAATGAACCCAACACTGGATGGAAATAAGTGTTATGATGCTTAAGTTTGTGGAAACAATGGCATGACGATTACGTGCTGTATGCAAGGCTAAAAGCGGAACAACAACATATTCATGTGTGCGACATTTTTTTGGCTGGGCAGTGTACATATTAATGTTTACATTATGTGGGTGACTATGCTCCTTGGAGAATATGACTTGCCTCAGGCTTATTGTGCAGGTAGAGGAACATAAAACCTCCTTGTCGGTTGTACCCAACTGCCTCGTTTCAGGATTTTGACATCCGGATGCCAGGTGTTAGTGTAGATGTGTGTGGCATTAACGAGTCGCCATTAATCTTGCGTGAAAAGGAACAAAGTGAGTGACAGGTTTTATTTCTAATTAAAGCTCCAAATCGTAAAAAGCGGTGTAATTATAATTCATAATTAAAAGCATTCTCATTTTACAAGCTTTAACATGTAAATGTTTTACCTGTTTGTTTGGTCATGTTCGTCGCAGCAGGGATTTTCTTTTCCGTAAGTGCTCTCATGAGTGTGTAAAAAGGTTTTGCTACACTGATACACCAATTGCATTTTATAATATATCCAATAGTGTATAATAATGGGAAGTGCAGCAAGCTTTAATAAGAGGCCCACATGCTGCCCCGTGTACTCTCTTTATGACCATTCAGTGGATGAGGAGGTAGTAAAACACCTAATATTGCTTGATTTATAGCACATAATAAACGTAAACAAACAAAGGCAAAGTGTGCAGTCCAAGATGTATTAGAACAATTGGACCAGAGGAAAAGGTATTGTTTTGTAGAAAATGTCCATGTTTCCAAGCACAAGCTGAGAAAAGAAAATGTCCCCCTTTTTCTAATTTTATTTTTGAGCTAGTTTGTGATCCTGTGCGCAATTTTTGAGATGTAGTTGGGTTGAAACCTGGCAACCCTGGTTAACATTGTTAGAACATATTCCGAGAGAAATTAACAAACTCATTCAGTGTTTGTTGTTCAACTTTTCGGAATCACTCATCTGACCCAGTGACTGAAATATATTGACTGTGCTTAAGTTACACCAGAAAAACCTGGCTTTTGTTCAAAGTCAACAAGAACCTGTTCCTAAAAATAGATAGTGTAACTGATGTAACGATAAAAATCCACTCGTTTTGGCTATGTACAGATCAGGTCATATCTCTCTGAATGTTTGAGTCGAATACTATTACTTATAATGGTACTTTGTAGTCTACTAATTTACCTTTTCCAGAGTAAAGAATCACATCTTTATTCCTGTAATTCAGTGTTTAATAATTTAAAAACATATTCTGTAACTGACCCAACATAATTCGTAACTGACATGACATACATGAATTAATGTTGACATTTTTTATAATATATATTCATGAATATATATTAATTTTTTCAGCAACAAAGATTAATTTATGTCCACTGGGTAATATTTTCCAAGAATCAGCAACAAAAACTAACAAAGACTAACAAAGTTTTCTTAGCAAAGACTATACAAACTTAAAACTTAACTTTACAAGATAAATAAATTAATAAAACCCTGATGTTTTCGCAATATCTTGACAGTTTTTTCCAAAAAGCACATGGTCTGATATTCATAATGTCTGCCGGTCACATGACATAAGATCCACATAAAATATTTTATTAGAACTTAATTGGTTAATTATCAGTAATACATAATAATCATACAAAATAATTGTTAGAGTGAAAAAAAAATTAGCCCCTGGAGGAACATTTTTTTGTGGAATTGCCCAGCAGTTGTTTCATCCTACACTATGATGTTGGGAAACATTCCAGCTTGACCAGACAAGTCTGAAACTGTTCGGAAAATGCTGCTGGTTGTGTGCATGCTGGATGAATGTGTGTCATCATCCCTCAGCTGTTTATTACAAGAGTACTCAAAAAAAACGCTGGAGCCAATCCCAGCTGTCTTTGGGCAAGAGACAGGGTTACACCTTGAACATGTCATCAATCACAGTGTTAACACAGATACAAACAACCATTCACACTCGCATTCACATCTGTGGACAATTTAGTGTGTTGTTTTTGAGCTGTGGAAGGAGACAGTGTGCCCAGAAGATTCCTCATCTTGTTTTCCAGCATATTCCCATGTGCATTGTTTAAGATTATCAAGCGCAGTTGACCTACACACCAGAGGGATATCTGTGATGCATTCGGATCCAGCTACATAGCTGGTAATGCCGATAATTCCGTTTCCAGGTTGAACATCAAAAATCCGGCTATGTAGAATTGTTCAACAGACAGTTTGGTATAAGCCTGTACGATTCCGGTCAGTAATAACAGAGGAGTAGGATTTTGAAATTTCATGACTGTGACATCATGATTGTACATTCGGGTAAAAAAACTGACCCCACAGAATTGCTGCTGTTATCATGTAGTATAATGTGGCCAAATTTCATTTGATTCTGTCCATTTTTCATGGAGTAATTGGACTTTTTTAGTTATAACGTCAAAATTCTGTTTCCAGCTTGAAAATCTAAAATTGGACTCCATGGAATTCTAGCTATTGTCCACAAAGTCGAGTCTGCCAAGTTTCCTGGGATTGCAGATTGCTAATATCGGAGAACTAGGTAGCAGGCAACAAAGAGTACCTTAATTGTAAAACCTGGCATCGATGACCTCATTCATTTTATGGTCTGTTTTCTTGGGCCAGTTTTCTCCCTAGTTCCTGCATTTAAGTGAATATCTGATTGTGCCGTACTCTTCAGTGTTCTTAAAGTCAAGGATATCAGATAAATGATAAATGTTTTACATGATCAGGTGGAACTTGTGCTTGTCTTGATCTGCTCTCGCTTGGCAGGTGTGTGGAGGCTAAAACCAGCCCACTGTTTGACCTGTTCTATAGTGGCTACACAATGAACAGTGTGGTGTGTTGCTCGTTTTTGACCGAATCATGTTTGTCATTGCAGGATGTCGGAAGAATGAAGATCGAGCTGTTCGCCGATGTTGTTCCCAAGACTGCTGAGAATTTCCGGTAAAAATGGATTGCGTATTTATAGTATAGGGCTGACTCACACGATTACTCAGAGCATCCTTGTTATTCAAGATAGATATGTTGTATACATGTTGATTAATTACGGGCCGAATTAAAACTACATGACACCTGCACCCTCATCAAGCTCAGGGTAGCATAAAAATGCTTAACTAGATAATTTAGTGTAATTTGTCACAAGTATCTAACAGATTTCAAACTATGCTGTGCCTTCCACCATTAATGGCACCCTTTGTAAAGATTGGGGCTGGTGGTGTAATGGTTAGGGTGCTGGGGTCAGAAGCTGGGGCAGGTCCCTTAGGGTGCTGGGGCAAGGTTCAACTACAAGTGTGTCTCTGTCCTGCCCGCAGTATAAATGGTCAAGTGGCAAGTTAAACACAGGAACATATTGTATTGGTGTAGCTAAGTCCACCCTATAAACATTGTTCACAGAAAAGGTGCCTAAGCTCCCTTTTATCCTCAATGAAAACAACAGGTTATCATATTCTGGTACACAAGAAGTACCTAAGTTTAGTGCTAAAAGTGCCTTAGTCTGAAATGACCAATCAGCATATGACTTTTGGCCATGTGACCCGCAAACAACAATGACTGATGATCGATGGTCTAGTCAGGCTGAATCTACTGTAAGAGCTAGAAAGAGAAGATAACTGTGAAAAAGAACATTTTTTCTTGTAATTTTTTTTACATGTATTATTCATTTGCATGCCTATATCGAGGCATTTTATGTTCTGCAAAATATTGAAATAGACGCCCCTGATGTAAATCAATCTATAAATCTGTCTGTTCAGATTAGACAAAATCTAGAAGTTCCCAAGGCACTCTGAATTAGAGGGTTGGGGGTTGAGTTTCATTATGCTTCGGCTCCAGTTTACTGTTAGTTTAATGGTTTCTTTGTGGATTTTCCGCCACAGTCATGCAGCCCTAAATTTTCGAATGCAGCACTCATTATCATAACATAAACAAAAGTATCTTTCCTTTGTAAACAGGGCAAGCTCACAAAACGTACAATAACAAGGATGTTCCAGCTAGAGTCCAGTGCATAGTTAACTATCTACTCAAAAGAAGTATCCGTTTTTTGCTTGTTGGTTATGCTTATGAGCGGCATATGATAATATGACAAAGTCTTCAACTTTCAGTTTTGCAGTTTTACTGCTTTTAAAAACCTAATTGTCCTGGGGTGGAGTTTACTTACTCAGTAGGAAGATTTTGGTTAAAGAAAACAGTTTTTCTCACTAAAAGTGACCAAGTCCTTTACTAGTTTTATGCCAGAATTATCAAAGTCCCAGCTAGGTGCTAAAAGTATCTACGTCCAAAAACAAAAACTGTGCTATCTCACTATCTATGTTTCAAAATTCTGTAACATGCCTGCATAAACTTCAGACATCAAGGAATAATGTGATTATAGTAAGTAATGCATATGAACAACAATTTTAATGCCTGATTTTATGAACAGGTGATATTTTCAAGATTTAAACCGTGATCCCATAATGCTGCGGTTAACATAGACTAGCTATTATATTATGTGTAGGATCTCCATGTAATTAGTTGCATAAGTACTTGTTTTCTTGGGGGGTTTTTTGCTGTTAAGGACACTTTATGTTCATGGTGGTACACATTTTAGTTTGCTCATCCATGTGTGCATCGCTGGATTTCTCTCTGTCACCATGCAACCAGTATAACTTGTCATTATAACCTTCAGCAACATAAGATTTTTTTTTATCTCCACTGGATTTCTTTTCATGGAGTCTTCTCAGACATCTTTGGTGGAGTGGGGGATGTTTACAGCAAGGCAGCATGTTGTGGGTGGGGAATCTGCTGGACTGTGGCAAAACAAAAAACAAACAGGAAGTGTAAAGCCCCAGACTACAATCCTTGGGGAGCCTTGGGATAGCCCTCGCTCACCCTGAGTTGATCGAGGGATAGCAGTCAACTGGGATCAGTGAAAAATTACACTAGGATTTGTAGGTGAACTTTTTCCAACCTCTTTTTACAAATATTTCCATGGCATGTCAATTATTGTGGAGGGCACTATATGTAACGTTGGACTGTGGGAGGAAACCGGAGTACCTGGAGGAAACCCAAAACTATTAAGTGAGTGGCATTTCAGCAGGTCTGCCTGGTCCAAGCTGACAGGAAAGCTACAGTCCGGAATTGTGCAGAAAAGCCTCTAAATACACACAACATATCAAACCTTTAGGTCGAGCTGCGCGATAAATAGATTTTTTTAATTTATTACAATTTTTGGTTTAGGGTGATATGTAAAATGAAAATTGTGATTCACTTTAAAGCTTAAGATATTTTTTATGCATGTAGGAACTTGTAGGAAATTGGACACCAGCATGCACAATTGCAAGAAGACAGCATGCGTCGACAAGTCAGAAACTTGTTTTGAAATCTGCCAGCATCGCCTTGGTTTGCTTAAGCAAAGTCCAACAGACCAAACACACCAGGGGTTGCCTAAAATCTGATTCCACTAAAAGTAGTAGCAAAACAAACATACTTTATCATCTCAGACACACTCACAGCCGACTATCAGGAATAACTCTGCAGCTAATGTGCATGCTAACGGCAGCCTCCAAAAAAAAAAAGGGATGATATTGGTGTCCTTTTCCCACAACGCTCCGTATGATAAAAAGGAAACCCAGTGGAAAGAAAAATTTTATTACTCATTATTATTATTATTATTATTATTATTATTATTATTATTATTATTGTTATTGTTATTGTTATTATTATTGTTATTGTTATTATAGAATTACTTCTCTATAATTTTTGGTGAAAATGTATTGAACAATGCTCTTGTAGGCAATGAGAACCCAAAAAATCATTCCGACATGAATATTTAAGAAATAAAAAAAATCTGTGAACACTATGCCTGAAAGGTTAAATGCTGTAATCAAAGTAAAGGGTGGCCACAATAAATATTAACCTTTTTTTCTCAATAAAGAAACTGTTATTTTTGTTATTACTATATATTGTTGTTTGTTTACTTATTCTCATCAATATGATCAAATATTACATGAAATAAATACTTGAATAGTACTTGGTTTCTGATTTATCTTCATTTTATTAAGTGTATAATCATCAATGCATTTTTTTTTTATTTCTTCACTCGCTAAACCATTCCATATGGTTTGAAGTTCATTCATGCTATGCAATTTGTGACACTTTTCAATTTTTCTGAAAAATTGGTATTTTCTGTGTTTTTTGTTTATTAGCCATAATTTTACTTCAATAGAAGGATAAAGTTTATGCAGATGCTGAATAAAATTGACTGCAGATATGAGCTACCAAGTCAAACGTATTTTACCAAAGTAGCCCCGCACCATTTGTACATCACTACACGTGAAACATGCCATGTCTCAAGACTTTTTCTTGCTAGTGAAATTGAAACATGAATAAATAAATAATTAAAATAAATCACAAAAGCAATTGTAAATCAGGTTGAAAAAATCAGTGATTTTATTTTCCGACTATACATATTGCACCGCCCATACTTCAGGTCCAGTCATATCAAGAACAGCAATATTCCAGTTTGTTCCAGTTTTTGATGTGATCATGAACTGAGGCTGCTGACGAGTATCTGCGTGATATAGCTTGTGCTGATGAGCGCTACTTTGAAAGTTCAGTGAATTAGAACAGATTAAAATCTTTCCTAATACTGTAGAAGTACATTTTCTGCTGTAGTTGTGTTACACCCGCAGCTAGCTCGCGACCCGACTCTCACACACCGCGAGCACACTCCCCCGAATTCTAATCACCTGCACCTCATGTCCGGACCCAATCACCTCCTCAATATAAAAACCCCCACTAGACACCACTCCATGTCTAACCTCGTTAGCAGTCTATGTGTTTGCACCGCAACGCTAACCAGCGCTTCGGACTCACCTCAACTCCCTCGCCTCGTCCTCGTACTATCCCGTCATCCGTCTTTCTGTTCTTGATTCCCTCCGTTGTTCCAGTAAGTTGTGTTTGTTGGTTTATGTTCGCCCCTCGCAGCAGGTTTCATTTCCGTTTGTTGTGTTGTGTTTATCGGTTAATGTTCGCCCCTCGTGGCAGGTTTGATTTCCGTTCAGTTTCGTTTATGTGTCTGTTGCTCTCCGAGCCCAACTCCTTGGTCACAATAAACTTGTATAAGTTTATTTCTTCTGTCTCCGTGTGGTATCATAACAAGTTGGTGATTAAACCCTAACGTGTGTATCTGTGTGTTGTGCTTTTCATCTAATACCCTTTGCGTGTTGTCTTGCAGGCAGTTCTGCACAGGGGAGTTCAGGTAACCTGCCATAATTGCTATGTACTCAGCCTCAGGGGCAACCCTTACAGCACTGCTCCTCCTTTAGACCCTTTGAAGGATCATTTTCCTGTTTTTTTGATCTCCCACAGGAAAGATGGAGTTCCTATTGGATACAAAGGATGTGCGATCCATAGGTAAGATTTATGGCTATGTATTTTTCCATAAGTATTGTATATAGTATATCATATTGGGATCGGCTGTCACAGTACAAATCAAAACTTCCCTTAACGGCATCAGCAAATCGTGACATTGTTTCTTTTTATTTTGACTAGCATGATAAATGGGTTTCCTTTTTTTTTTTTTTTTTTTTTTTTTTTTTTTTTTTTTTTTTTTTTTTTTTTTTTAAATGTGTGTGTGTGTGTTTCCTGTCTGAACTGAAACACACCTTGCCTCACCACTCAGTGTAATCTCTGTGGAATTTCATGTTCTGCTGGTTCTCCAGTTTAGTCTGGTCTCCGCCAGCCTCCTAAAGACATGCGGGTAAATGGATTGGCACATACAAATTGCACCTTTACATGAACAAGTCTGTAAATATACAGTACTGTATGTGTGTGCCTTGTGTACTGAGACATCCTGGCCTCCCTTGATTGGAATGTTCCCACATTAACTACCTAATGGTCCAGGTACAGGCCTCATTCTTAAATATGTATGAATAAATTTAATACATAACTATATACTCAATGTTATCTATCTATCTATCTATCTATCTATCTATCTATCTATCTATCTATCTATCTATTTATTTTTACATTCTTTATATACTTGAGTTTGCATGTTCTCCCTCGGGATACTCCGCTTTCCTCAAACAGTTCAAAGACATGCACGTTAGGCTCAGTGGCTGTTCCAAATTGCCCCTAGGTGTGATTGTCGGTGCGAATGCTTGTGCCATGGTCTGGCAAGCTGTTCAGGTTGTACCCCACCTGTGTCGGCTGAGATATGCGCCAGTCTCCCCACAACCCTGGAAGGATTAAGCAGTTCAGTGAGTGAGTGAGTAGGTGGGTGGGAGAGTGGAGAAAATTCTCGCTCTTTTAAAACACGTTCTCCTTTGGTGCCTCAGATTTAGGGATGGCGCGATACCACATTTTTGCAAACTGAGAACAAGCGAGTACTTGCATTTGAGTACGCACCGATACCGAGTACTTATTAATATCATTATTATACTTCATAAAATAATTTTTTCCATCTAATTTTTATTTTTTTCCATCTATTGTTTAAACATTCCTACAAAAGGCCATAATTGCCACACATTATACTCAAAAACAAAGAACTACAGTTTAGAATGAACATTTTAATTAAATGAACTGCATATGTTTTAACACAGCCTTACCACACAAATATCATACGACATAAAACGGTGGCAGTGCAAATGAGGTATTTGATCAACTTCAAGTCTAACTAAGATGATCAACATCTATCTAAGCCTATTTTGAAAAAGTGAGTGGCAGGTTTTTGTTTTTTTATTGAAAAGCAGCTCCTCTGCATTTCATCAGCTGTTGGCTGTTCCGGTTTTCGTCTGTAATGTGTGACACTGAGCTAAAAAGCCTTTCACTTTCCACACTGCTACATAATATTACTTAGCATTGTCACGAAGCACAACATAAACAGAAGTTTTAGGTATCCCCTGTGTCTGCAGCACATCATCAAACATACCTGCGATTTGCATGTAGGATGATTCTTTGTAGAGCGAAATCCTAATATATCCACTGTGCAGTTAATTAGTGACACCGGGCTAACACTGCTTGTCCAAATATCAGTGGTGAAGCTGAAAAACGGAGGAGTTTTGCATTAGACTGTGGATATGTTTCTTTACAAAATCATGTAGTTTGGGCAGCTCCGTGTCAGTCATGTTAGGGACTAGGGATGACATGCAGCTAGGGACATCATATCCAGGCTTCAGGACACGGAGAAGACGCTGAGATCCTATATTTTCAACCTCTGACAGTGGCTGGACACTCAAAGCGATGTACTCCATAATAGCCTGTGTTATTTTCACTGCACGCGGGTTGGCTCTGGACATCGCTTCTCAAGAGTTTGCTGCAGTGTTAGTTGTTGTTTTGTGCAATTAGAAAACTCTTTGTACTCACTGCCGTGTTGGTATTTTAGATGCTTGTGTTGAATGTGCTAGATTTTGCCCCTCCTCTTGACAACTTTGCTGAGCACAATTTGCAGTCCGCCTTACTTTTGTTGTCTTCATTCAATTGGAAATACCTCCACATGGCTGACATGGCCACCTGCCAGCTCAGGTTAGAGGGGTGGTGTCAGCACATCACGCTGACATAAAGTGGTATCAGGACACTTTTTACGAGTATGAGTACTTTGCAGGGAGATGGTATCGATACTGGTATCTGTATCGGTGCATCACTACTCAGATTAAAATAGCTTTCTTGTTTTTCAAGAAAAAACACTCAGAGGAAGTCACTATCCACCCTCTTCTGTGTACATAAACTCACCGATGAGTTTTCCTTCTGGATGTATAGGATAGGACAGTATTCCTAGAGATTTTGCTCATGTATCAGACCAACTTTAATCCTTAAATTTACATTTGTATTTTGACTAGCATTTTTGTGCAACTGAGAAATAGAGGGTTAAGGGCCTTGCTCAAGGGCCCAACAGTGGTGATAATGGGGACTGAACCGCTGACCTTTAGATCAGTAACCCATTGCATTAACTACTAAGCCACCACTGCCCTGACATTTAAATGACATTTGCTTCAAATTTGAATATGCAGAGCTGAACGCACACTTCAAGGTTGTCATTACAAGGAGGGCCAACTCAGTGCACTTGGGATGGTGCTGTGTACACACTGAATCTTTCCTTGTTGACTTGAAAAAGCATTGTGGTGGCCTGCAGGGTCGATCGGACAACAGCCTGGGAAAGTGAGGAGGAAGTGTATATTCTGATTGATTCCTTTTTAGTAAATAGGGCCTGGAGTAAAGTGTATAATTTAATGAATGTGGGTCATGTAGAAAAATCGTTGAGAGAATAGATACTGTAATGAAAATATATCACTACGGTTTAAAAGGTTACAGGTGGTGTGGTTTATCAGGATTGTACTTGAACTTGAAATATCATAATAATACATTGACAGGCGAGCTTTCTGAGAATGTATGATGTGTGATTATGTTGAGTAGACGGAGTTTAAAGTTTTGTGGGAGCATAGAAGCCCGAGTGCTAGAGCAGAAGCTCTAAATAAAGGGACCCATGACAGTCTCACAAACATGCATTAAGACCATGGTGTAATCTGCTGGAAGGTATCATGGGTAAAAGGCTTGAGGGACATATAACTCTGTGTAGCAAAATTTCTCTGAATCCATGAACTACACAGTTTTGATAGCAGCATCTAACCGTGTAGTTCATGGATTCAGAGAAATTTTGCTACACAGAGCTATATGTCCCTCAAGCTTCTTACCCAAGATCTTGTGTTGATGATTGGAAAGTCAAACCACATCTCAGAGACTTTCAATAGGGTTAGGGTCAGGACTCTGTAGTGCCAGTTCATGTGTGAAAATGATTCCCCATGCTCCATAAACCACTCTTTTACTCTTTGAGCCTACGTTATGTATCCATCTCATCGAGGAAGAAAAAATCTATTGATATGACAACCTGCTCATTCAGTACATTCAGGTCATCAGCTGACTACATTTTAATGCCACATAATGTTGCTGAGCCTCGACCTGACCAACTCAAGCATCTCCACATCATGACCAGAGGCTTATAAAGTGGTCACTATGTATGATGGGTATATTTCTTGCATAAAATTGAAAGTTCAGCACTATCCTTCATGGTTTTAATAATCTACTGGGCAGTTCTCAACTCAGTTTTAGTAATTTCAGCAATCTAATAATTTGACCTTACCTTTTCCATGTCCATGGGATACATCTTTCGACATGGTTGGTTAAGAAATCAGAAGCTACTCACTTCATCAGTTAAGGTTAATGTTGCTCTAGCTAAAACATATTAGTCTCTGCAGTAATTATCCAAATAAAAGGCTCTTTTAAAACCAGGTGGTGATTTGGAATGATTGTTTTGGCAGGACAGGGTATTTGTTTGAGCTAATTCTATTTTATGTTCATAGAGTCCTAGAATAACGTGTATAATATACAGTAGGCTTTGCGTCTAAAGAACCCCCCTTAATTTTTAGGTGGTACATTACATTGTCTATTGTTCAGATTTAAACTAACAAATTTTTCTTAATTTTCTAAACATTTTATGCATTCATTATTTTTTGTTTTTTATTCAGAAATGTATGTAAGGACTTCAGTCGGTTAGCTAACCATTAACCTTTACCTCTGTACTGTAGACAGTGGAATTTAAGCTGCCACATACATTGCTGTGTTTTTCTTTTGCAACCATATCATTGCGATAAAGATTTACCTTATTCTGCTTCCTCTCTGTCTGATTTGCAGGGTTATTAAAGACTTCATGATTCAAGGTGGCGACTTTGTAAATGTAAGTTTAAGCAGTGTTTTCTTATTTATTTATTTGTTTGTTTGTTTTTTAAGCAAATATGAGGGACCCATGTTCTTGGGTGTAGCTTTGTGGTTTATGACTTTATGGAGTAGATAGCACACAGCACCTGTTTGACTTGTAAATTCCTTTAGGGTATAGTGTGTTTGCAGTGGGTGTTTTTAGAATGTTTCCTGTAACCCTACTCCACTGTACACCCTGCTCTACTCAAAAATATCAATGTCTCAGTCTGTATGTCCAGCGATTATCAAATCTAATAGTGAAACATTTGGTTAGAGTTTAATAGAGCTGTTTCGTTAATGAATGTCCAATTTTTATCCCAGTACCTACAAACATGGTTATCCTCTCCATTATGGGTGAAGCATGTAAAATGTGGGTGGGGAGTGGAATCAGCACATTAAAAGACCTGTATGTTGAAAACGCATTAATATTTCTTGAGCTATTTAGTATCCGCTTATGTGCTTCTTTAGGTTCACGGTTTTATTCCACCATGAAACCACTAATTTCCACTGCTATCACCGAATTCATTCCAAAATACTTTTTTTTTTTTTCATTTATATTAGCCCAAAGTAAGGTTTCACATAGCTGGTTGATACATGAGTACCGTGGCTGTGATTACCGTAGCCATTCTGTCGCCATGTTTTCTGTATTGCTGACTTGCATGATGATGGACAGTAATTAAAAAAATCTAATGTTTATTATTGATGATAAAACTGAAACTCAAAAATGAGAGCTCATAGACCTCCATTCAGACTCACACAGAATAAAAACACATTATTTACCCCAGGTAAGCAGTCAGACTTGCAGGAAACTAAATGTTCCTGAAGCAATGGCTGAAATAAGAAGCATGACAAACCATGAACTTGTTGAACAGATAATTTAACAAGGCAGTTAGTAAATAAAAATAAAAAACAGAGAATAAACAAAAATAAGTGCTTTGTTTAAAAAAAAAAAAAAAAAAAGCAATCCTTTTTTTTTATAATCCATTAATCCATGCTTTTACACTATGCATAGCTTTCTTGGTAAATTCTATGCAAGAGACGCCTATAGGCCCTTCTTGTTATGATGCAAAACTGCTGCTATACCATGATGTACACTGAAGGTCAATATTTCCTTATCCATGTAGTTCATCAGTGTAGTTTTCAGGGAGATATTTGAGATTTGGACAAATTAAGTCAAGTCAAGTCAGTTTTATTTGTATAGCGCTTTTTACAATTGACATTGTCACAAAGCAGCTTTACATAGTAAAATTAAATTAGGGAGGAATCTAAAAAGTTTTCTCTACAACCCCCTACACATCCCTAATGAGCAAGCCCACGGAGATAGTGGCAAGGAAACACTCCCTCAGTTGACACGAGGAAGAAACCTTGAGAGGAACCAGGCAAATTAAGAAAAATGTATATCAAGTATAGGGTGATTTTAAACTCTTTGGGGTTCATTAGCATTTAATAATTAAACAATGAATGGTTATATCATTACTATAAGTCAGATTAGTGAAAAAAGCATAAATTGTTTCACTTTTGCTATTGACTTTTGGTCACGTGGTCTCGCCCTGCCACATCCAGACTCTAGCATGACCTTGTTTATCTATGTTAGCTTCATGTCTAATGAAGGTTAGAGGTTAGTGCTGGTTGTAAATATTTTTTTTCCTCTTTAGGTGGACTGTGCAGTTGCATTGATCGATTGGTTTCTCCTTTTTTGTTGTGTTTTTCAGAGTTCCTTGCCATTTGTAATAAGAGAAACTCAAAAAATCTCTACCAGTGAACTTGTAAAACATTATAGGGTCGAAACCAGTTAGACCGTTGTATAATTTTACCTAATATAATAAGCACCTGTGTACCGGAAAACTGGTAAACTGCCTTTTCTGTATCTAATCGGTAATTATTTTTACAACTTCCTTATTATTTAAACTCAACAACTGGGTTTAATGGACATGACCTGTTTCTTACAGACAACTTGTCTACATTATTCTAGTATCCTTTCTACCAGCTGGTAAGAATGGCCGGATTATCCAGCTCTTGTGTTTTGGCAGCTGATAGCAGGTCAGACAATGCTGGGGGTTTTGTGTTTCCAAGACACATAGGAGTCTTTGTGAGATAAAATAATTTTTGGAAGTGTAGTATTACAGCAGGCCCAGTGCTGTGTACTTATTTTTACGCAAAACAATATATGCAGATTACTTGAAATTCCTACCAGTGGTGGGGCTTTGAATATGGAAAACCTCATTCAGCTTTGGAAATGATCCAGATCAAATTAACATTGTGAGATTTGTCTGTTGTGAAGATCAATTTTTCTACCTTTTTTATTTTAGTTTCCTTTCTACCAGCTGGTAAGGTAGCTGGTCAGACTGCGCTAAAGTTTTTGTTTAGATGAAACATAATATTAGGATTCTTTGATATTGTGAGATTTTGGAGCTGATGTAGATCAAATTCTAGAGCCAGGAATTTTTAAAGGATTTTTTAATTTTTAGAGTTAGGATGATTTTTGGTTTATATAGGGGATTGCAGGGCTTGGTGGAGGTTTATGCTCTTGTATAGAATGTTTTGGTTTATAGGTTTTCTAATTGACATGTATGGGCAGTGGTTAAAGCTCTGGGTTACTGAGTAAGACACTGAATAAGGGCCAAATGCCGTACATGTACATATGATGCAATGATACATAAATTAATGAATGAAACTAATGACAAAATGAATGAACTTTTAAGCAATCACACTGCTGGTTTGTATTGAGTGAGTGGAGTATAAAGTCTCCCAAGTTTCAGGTATTGAGGTGGTCCCAATTGGGGGGGTAATTCTGTTGAATTTTGATATTTTTACTCCTACAATTTGAAATGAGATGTTATAGATGTTTCAACATATACTGGTCTGCTTTAACAGGCCAAAACTTTTTCCTTCATCAATAATAGATAAATATAGATTAAACCAGTTATCTGAGCTTCAGTGGCGATTACAAACCCTGCTCAACGTCTGAATGTCCTTTCTCTCCCTCTAGTGTTCAAACCTATCAGATACAACTTGATTCACTGACTTGTGTGTGTGTGTGTGCGTGTGTGCGTACACACATCGGTACATATATTCCTTTGTGTGTGTGAAGCATAAAGCTCTGACCTCTCACTCCATGATGTTTTCTCTCAGGGTGATGGTACGGGGATCTGTAGCATCTACAGAGGTCCATTTGCAGATGAAAACTTCAAACTGAAACATTCTGCACCAGGTTTACTGTCTATGGTAAGCGATCAATAATATTTATGCCTTGTATTAACATGTAGCATGTACACCCTGTGTTGCACCCACAGGTATCATGGGTGAGGTAAATCTGGAACTCTTCTGGCTGTTTTCAAAGATGAAATTGATAATTGTACAACCGATCACAGTGGATGATTTTATGTGGATGTGGATCATTATATATGGATGATTCTCCAAAGTGCATGTTGCGAGTGATTGGATTGGTGTGAGACAGGCAGGGATGCTATTTATGCTATGTTACCTTTTTTTTTTTTTTTTTTAATATACCAGATTTAGAGTAACTGGACAAAGGCGAGGTATACCCTGAGCAGCCCTCAACACCATCACAGGGCCAACATACATACAACCATTCACACTCACAAATATAAGCCTAATACGGTGGTGTACTGGTTAGAACGCTCTGGCTCACAGCAAGAAGCTTCTGGGTTCCATTCCTGGGTGTTTCTGTGTGGAGTTTGCATGTTCTCCCTGTACTTGCATGGGTTTCCTCCGGGTACTCCGGTTTCTTCGCACAGTCCCAAGATATGCATATTAGGCTAATTGGCTGTTTCAAATTGACCTTAGGTGTGAGTGTGAATGGTTGTATGTTGCCTTGCAATGGTTTGGGAGCTGTTCAGGGTGTACCATGCTTTCGCCCAGTGTTGGCCGAGATAGGCACTAATCACCAAGCGACCCTAGTAGGATTAAGCAGTTTGGCAAATGAGCGAGTGAGTAATAAAAATAAAAAAACTATATAAAGAAAACAAGAGCGTGTGCCTAATTTTACCTAACATCCACCAAGCTCCCACTTTTGGGCCCTTGAGCAAGGCCCTTAACCCTCAACTGCTCAGTCATATAAATGAGATTAAAGTAAGTTTAAGTGAGGCATCTGCCAAATGCCAAAAGTATAAGTGGCATTTTATCCAAAAAAAAAAAAAACATTTCTGCTAACAAAGAAGTGTCTATTGATATGTATTTAACGCTGTCATTTTATTGTCCACACCTACACTAGGCATGTCAAGAATCACCCACACATTTGATAAAAGTCATGAAAACAATGTTTTCTTTCATTTCTTTTCTGTTGTAGTCCACCAATACATGGCTTAGTCCGTTCTCTAGCATTAGCAATACAGCACAACAGTCAAATCCACTGTTATGGTAGCAGAGACAGCAGACAGCAGAGGCCGCACATTTTCAGCAATTGGGTGGCGGTTTTGGACCTTCTAGACACGATCCATCTACAGATACAATATTTCACTGCAATAAACTCATACACACAACCAGTGCAGTGCAAAAAATGAACAGGGAAATAAGTACACTGTCTTTAACTGGCAGATAATTTTGCTTTGCACATCGCAGTAGAAAATTTCAAGCTTGGAAAGCGCATGTCTCGAAATAAATAGGTTTAATATTGTTAATTTCATACACGAGGAAACATTGGAAACATTGGATACATCCGACTGCATTCAAAATAGTTTCACTTTCTGAGCTGTCATCTTTTGCAGTGTGTGTGTTGTATTGTTTGTTTAGCAAGATGAACAAGTAACACGTTTTACTGCATTGTCGGTGGAGGAGTGGAATGTCTGGCACATCAGTAGTTCCAAGCAGTTGTGTAGTTTGCTACGAAACAGGTTGAGTATTGAATCACTGATGGATTTTGATGTGTACAGAGGATTTCCCAAAAAGTGGACGTGTACAATATCTTGCTTCACATCTGCTCTCATCCTTGTGTTTACACCTTGTGCTAATTTCAAGACACTATGTACTCCTGTACCTACTGCAGGTGATACAAATAAGCTAAAGAACCAGGAGAGTGTGTGAAGTTTTAAGTGATTTTACTTAAAAGACCTGATTCGGTTGAATTTGTAGGTTTCCTCGGGGTACTCTCCTACATTACATGGACATTAGATCAACTGGTTACTCTAAATTACCCCGCAAGAGTGAATGAGTGTGAAAGGTTGTTTGTGTCAGTGTTGGCCCTCTCCTCTTGCTTGAAGTCATCTGTGAGTTCCCCAACAGATAAGGGGTATTGTAATGATGGACTTTTGTAACAACAGTGTAATATTTACCTGCCAAGGAGGTTGTTTTTGTTGCCTTTGGGTGGTCGGTCTGTTTGCTGTTAACTTTATGCTAAAAGTTATGAACAGATTTTATAAATTTTTTGAGGGGTGGAGTAACACTATGGGCACCAAATGCGGGGAAAGCACGGGGAGAACATGCAAACAGGAACGCTCTCGCTGAGCCCGGAACTCAAATCCGGGACCTTCTTACTGTGAGGTGGACATGCTAACCACTATGTCACCGTCCCACCTGAAAAGAATTGTGAAAATAATATTTGGCAGAAATCAAATAAGGTGGGATATGTGCCATTTTGGAGGAGTTTGCATTCTCTGGGTTCTTCTAGTTATCTTTGTATTGGTGTTTTTTGTTGTTTATTTTTTGTTTGTTTGTTTAGGGGTTTTTTTACACCTTGGGGACACATAGTTCTGTATGACTGCTTTTCAATGTTTATAGGTTTCCTTTTTTTGAATTTTATTAAAACCTCTTCTTTTTTTCCTCCACAGGCAAATAGTGGCCCAGGAACAAATGGCTGCCAGTTTTTTATCACCTGTACGAAATGTGATTGGTTAGATGGGAAGCATGTAGTGTTCGGTGAGTGAAAGCAGATCTAACTGAAATTTCCGGATAACCATCGCATGGATATTGAGTTCCCAGGTGTGGGAAAGTGACATGTGTTTCATGTAGAGTTTAATTTTTCAAGACACTAAAATAGAAACACAATTAGAAATCTGGACTTCTGAAATGTTTAATATTTATTTAACTATTGAGTCATTCCAAGCCAACTCAACCAGTGGCCCTATATTGACCATCTCAGAATTGGCGGGGGAAAAAATCCTATTTATAAATATGTATGTGAAGAGTGCTATTCCACAAATTTAGGATACAATTCCAAGTGGTTTCAAAGTTATGGTCCTCTAAAATTTGAACTTTACGCCTCCCTTTTGCAATTCTTGGGTGACGATGTTGGTTTGGACAGTTTTTGATAGACTATAACTTAAAATCTAGACTGCATAGAAGTTTGAAACTTGGTGCACTGCTAATTTTCAAAAAATCTGATAAAAAAAGAAGGGTTTTTTTTGAGAATATTTGCACTACTTATACCCAAGATATGTATCATTACATGGTGAAAATATTATTTAGAAACTATCTACATAATAGATACTACTTTATGTGTGTGTGTGTGTGTGTGTGTGTGTGTATATATATTAATTACAATTTCTGAGACGGTCAGTGTGATTATTTTATGATTTTATGAGGAGATATGATTATTGGTTATTATATGGAGTGACCCTATTGCCTAATTTATTTATTTTTGTTCCAGGCAAAGTCGTGGACGGTTTGCTCATCATGAGAAAAATTGAGGTGAGCTTCTGATTTTAAATTATAACACGACTCCCAGTAAAACACACTGAATAATTCTGCTTTCCAGATATCCAACAGCTTTCCTATTCTGATCACATGACTGCATTAGAATGCTAGTTGCAGTCTTGTACTACCTACTGCCGCCTTTAAACATATAACTTGTATGATAATGCCAGCATCCCCTGAGCTTTGACACGAACGGAATGAATGTTTTTGTGCAGCGTCTGATCTCATTCAGTGACACATTTGATGCATTAGTCACTCATACCGGAGAGCAATGAGTGACTGTGAGCTTAGGGTACAGAATGCCTGGTTTATTCAGATGGTATTTACAATTATATCAGGTGAAACATTTCATTACACCCACACGGTCCTAGTTTTTTTAAAATCAAATTGGTATGTTTTGTTGAATAAGAATGGATCAGTACTCATAATTTCACTCCAAGAACAAGCACCAGTGTAGGTTTTTTTTTTAAATACTCATTATTGACACTAAATTTGATTATTAATCAATTAGGGACATCATGGAACCTGAATAGACGTGAATAGCGTACACGTGTATGCTCATGGATTTAAATTCTGCCGTTTTTCCTTCTTTGCTGCAAGGTTTGTAATGCAAATACCGCACACACATTTTTTTATGTCCACGTCCATTGAAATAACTCTGTGTGTTTAGGCCGGTCCTCTTTACAGTCTCCACTTAATCTACTGTTTGAGCACTGTAAAGATGTTTTGTCAGGTTATTAGTTTAGCAAAGATGATCTAGAAGCTTCTTGTGATATTTTCTCTGAGCACAGCTTTGATCGGATCATTGATTGTAAAAATGCTTCCAGATTGGTGGCATTTCGTATCAGTGCCTGTCTTTTAGCATGACGTCGTCCCAGGGTATCACATGGTGTCAGCTTGGTCTTGGCATGCAGCATTTTTACAAGTAAGAGTACCAGTCCATGAGCACAATATTAGATGACAACCTGAGGTACTAGGGTACATCCCAGTCTGTAGTTTCTTTGTAATCAGGGAATGATTGAAGACTGACATGTAAAGAGGATGTAGTGGACACTCGGAGAGAAAGTGGACACTCGGAGGGAAAGCTGTGTCTGCCCCTTTTGTACGAATGAGCTCATAGACACTCGTGATTAGCTTTAGCAGTGATAGGCTGGTAATTACTGTGAGCAACAGGGGGCGTTTACCATCCGTCCCTCCTGTGAGAGCTCGGCCAATTAGCTCCCATGGACTCCCAGTTGCGGATTGGCTCCCAGGTTGATAGTCACGCACTTTGTTGATGCGTTATTCGGCAGCCCCCTTCACCAAAATTTACACTAAGAACCTTCTCACCGTGGTGTAACAGTGCTGACCATTGAGCCACCGTGCCACCATTGACTTTACCAAGAGTTTTTAATTCTTCAGCCTTCATGAAAAGAAAAAGAACATCAACAATGACTTGCAATCTTGTCTTCAGTTCTGCCTTGTAAGGTTTTTGTGCATTAATAACTACTGTGCATCATGACATGACATTTAGTCATAATCATAGAAATGTGCTCTGTTCTAGAGGATTTGCTTGCCTCTGATGGATAACCAAGCAATAAGCAGTAGGTAAAACATAACAGTTTTCCCATTCACTGCAATCATCCAAATGCTGCAGAAAATTGTCAGTCAGTAGTGAGATTTTGATTTTTGATTTGATTTTGATATACTATATTAATCCCACAAGGGAAATTTGCCTCTGCATTTAACCCATCCAGTGTGAGCACACACACACACAGCAGTGGGCAGCCACATTGCAGTGCCCAGGGAGCAGTTGGGGGTTAGGTGCCTTGCTCAAGGGAACTTCAGCTGTGAAGGTGGTGGAAGGGAAGGTGCTGCTCACCACCACACATTTTTCCTGCTCTGTTCAGGAATACAACCAGCAACCTTTTGGTCCCAAACCTGCTTCTCTAACCATTAGGCCATGGCTGCCTAGATGGCAATGATAAATAAATGAACTTTTACTAAGCATGTTTTGAAGTGGTGCTGATAAATACTACATTTCTTAGAATCTTGCCAGTTGGATTGCAAACTAACCTCTTCACTTGTTATTTTTGTGGTGTTTCATCATTTGTGTTTTTTTAACATAGCTATACTTTTAATGAGGCACGTAATCCATAAGTGTCATATCTCAATGATGATGATATTTATTATAAACCTATCAAGCACAAGCTGAATCCCATAGTGTTATACTCTAAGAGCTTAACTAGGTCTATATGGGCCTGGTAGAAGGATTTGGCCTCACTACTGAAGTAAGAGTAAAGGAAAGGCTCTCCCCCATCAACGACTTTTTCTTTGTTAACTAAGTTATGTCATGAAATCTAATCTTAGCTGCTCGGTGGAGATGCATTTAATACTCATAAAAATACCAGGTGTAAAGGGCTCTCAGCTCTCCATGAGTGGATCAGATTTCCAAAGATGAATGTTAATACCAGGTGTGAACAGAGACATCTGTGAGTGTGCTATTGGATCATTCACAGATCTTAATAAAACAACAAAGAGCGAAATGTCATTCCATCACAGTAGCACAGATGAAGTGCTTCATTTTTGACGACACAGAACTCATGAATTCTTTGTTCTGGTTGGTCAGGTGGTGTTTATAATGGTAATTATAGTTACCATTGTACCAGTGCTAGACAAATCACAGGTTTATATCAATGCACATGTTCTCATATACTGTATGTTATTTTTATCAATTCAACTCTAAAAAGTGGAAATGTGGGGACTGTGTGTAAAGAGACGTTCATCTTACATATATGAACGAAGACCTCATCAGTGTCGGTGCCTTAAGCAAATCTTTTCTGTACATCACTGCATATATCCATGTGTCTGTCTGAGATTCTTGTTTACAGGATATTTCATGAACAGGCTCCTGATTGTTTGAAGGATTTTTATAAAATTAGTACATACAGTACAGACCAAAAGTTTGGACACACCTTCTCATTCAATGAGTCTCCTTTCTTTTCATGACTATGAAAATTGTAGATTCACACTGAAGGCATCAAAACTATGAATTAACACATGTGGAATT
>JAQMYF010000012.1:13384911-13395372 GCA_030014195.1 Neosilurus mollespiculum | reverse complement strand
CTCAAGGTTTCTTCCTTGTGTCAACTGAGGGAGTTTTTCCTTGCCACTGTCGCCGCGGGCTTGCTCATTAGGGATGTATAGGGGTTGTAGAAAAATTTTTAGATTCCTCCCTAATTTAATTTTACTATGTAAAGCTGCTTTGTGACAAAGTCAATTGTAAAAATGGCTATACAAATAAAACTGAATTGAATTGAACATGCACACTCCACACGGAAATGCCCCAGGCCGGGAATCAAACCCAGGACCTTCTTGCTGTGAGGCGGATGTGTTAACCACTGCACCATCATGCTGTCCGCATTCATTCAATTATTCATTCATTCGCCGAACTGTTTAATCATACTAGTGTTCCGGGGATGCTGAAATTTATTTCAGATTATTTTGGGTGAAGGCGAGAAACGCCCTGAATCGATCGCCAGTCCATCGCGGGGCCAACATTACACCAGCCCACTCTCTCATTTAAAAAACAATAAAGATTCCCTCCTTTATAGTAATTATAGCCCTCTCTCTTTGCTGTGTGCACATGTCAAGCTTTAAACTAAAATAATTGCAAGAATATAGAGGCTGTTGTGACATTCATTATCTCCTCAGCTCAAACTAGATTTATTAAGGATGTTTAGTATTCATTATCATGAAAGTGAATAATTTCTAATTGCACCTTCCCAAGGAATAATTTTCACAAAAATACTTGCAAAATATCTACAAATAAACACTATGGTACAGAGTATATTTCTGAAAAGTTTTTAAGCTCAGCCTTTTTTTAAATCATAAATTACAGCAATATCAATACAAGATTTTTACAGAGTTGATGTAACAGAGTTGACAAAGTTCTTGGGGACATAACTTCATATGCTCGAAACGCCAAAATGTATTAATTTTCTGTCTTTGTACATATATAGCTTAAATTGTCAACACATGAAGGTACTTTTATATCAGAACAGATCTGGGCAAATTCAATTATATAACTGGAGAACTGATGCTAAAGTAGTGACAACAGTATTGGGGACACAGCACATTATTAATTCAGCATTTGTGAACATAACTACAATTAAGATAGGTGTTGCTTTTATTTATTTATTTATTTATTTTTACATACATTTAGGTGTGATTATACAATGTAATTTATGTAAAATGAAAAACTGCAATCTTTTTAAAAAATAATTGGTTCTTTTTTTGAACGAATGACGCCGTCTGTTGCCTGAAACTGACAGCTAAATAAACAACTTTATTATTTATTTTTGTTCTTAGTTAATACTCCATAATGAACATCTAGCCTTCAAACCCAAATAATCCAATTGTGTTCTTTGATGTGACCATTGGGGGACAGGATGTCAGAAGAATGAAGATCGAGCTGTTTGCCGATGTTGTTCCCAAGACTGCTGAGAATTTCCGGCAGTTCTGCACAGGGGAGTTCAGGAAAGATGGCGTTCCTATTGGATACAAAGGATGTGCAATCCATAGGGTTATTAAAGACTTCATGATTCAAGGTGCTGACTTTGTAAATGGTGATGGTACGGGGATCTGTAGCATCTACAGAGGTCCATTTGCAGATGAAAACTTCAAACTGAAACATTCTGCACCAGGTTTACTGTCTATGGCAAATAGTAGCCCAGGAACAAATGGCTGCCAGTTTTTTATCACCTGTACGAAATGTGATTGGTTAGACGGGAAGCATGTAGACGGTTTGCTCATCATGAGAACAATTGAGAACGTGCCGACAGGACCAAACAACAAACCAAAACTACCCGTTGTCATCGCCAAGTGTGGAGAAATGTGACATCTTTTTATCTTTTTCCCCCTCTATCTTTTTTTTCACTCAGTGGATAATTCTATTTATTTCACCAAAAAAAAAACATTCAGGATTTTTCTTGTATTTTCTGACATTCTGATCTCCAGTACCACTATACTGAACAACACCTTTCTCCCAGATACGACATGAATAGCTGTGATGTCCTCCTATACATTTAGAAAACTGATGTAACAAATATGGGGAGGCAAATACTGAAGACAAGTGTCTCCTGTTTCTCTTGAGGCATGAGAAGAATACCTTCATTGGCCATCTTTTGGATCACTTTACAGTTAACTATTCACAATGTTGTCTGTCTGAATTCTGAATAAATTTTTGCTTTTTTTTTATATATATATAAGGAACCATTTCATACATTCCTCAACTTTCCATGACTATGTGTTAATAATACTCATCTCTTTTGAAAAAATGAGAAAATAAAAGGAAATTTCTGTGAAAAATCCTCCAAGAGTCACAACGTTTAAAGAATTTTAACAGGAGTTGAAACCAAACCCACCCTTTATCCTAAGATGTGCCATTTAATGCCAGTTCCTGACGATTGAAATTTCTATTGTCTCTGCTCCTTCCCCAAATCCACATCCTAACCTATCCAAAAGCCTCCTTCTCTACCCTCTATCATGGCGCAGACCCCCATCCCCTTCATACAAAGGATCCCATTCAGCAGAAATGCTGGAAGAGCTCTGGTCTCGGCAGGAGGTTTCTGAGGGTCAATGTTAAAGGCCGTCTTTGTGCCGGGCCGTTAACAACAAGCTCTTCACACGTCGTCCAGCCACTCGGCTACAGCGCCAGCACAACATTTACATGATAAAAAGTGAAGGAGTTTGTGTGAGACTGTCTCACACTCTGCCATGACTCGGTCTCATCGAGTGTTCCCATTTAAAATGCAGTGGGCAGCGCCTTTGTGAGGGGATGTGGTTTTAAACGTTTTCTACATTGAAAGTGTAAATTCAGTCACAAGGTTAAAAATAGACATGATGGTTCATACAGTGCAGCATTAGTGTGTCTGGCTGCTTCGCTAAAACTGTTTCACCCTAGACTGTTTAGGATCAAGGGCTTTTGACTAGAGGGTTATTTTGAAATAAAAGAAGCATGATACATTGTTTCATTTCAATAAAAAGAAATATGGTGTTTTAAATGCCGTATAGCATTAGTATACTACTATAGGGCTACTATATAAGGCATCCTAATTACTGTTGAAAGGGCAAACCGGTTGTAAACTGTGACACCAATGGGACATGATGACAGAGAGTTTTTTGTGACGCAACATTGCGATCTTATTGAAGTTACCTATTGTGAGATTAAAGAAATTACCTTTGTAGTGGTTTTTGATTGTGATGTCATAATTGCTTGTTGTATCATTACATTTTTATATTTATAAGAATCAAAGAATGATTGTATCGACAGTCCAGACCTGACCTGTAAGAAAGAACTTGGGAAGAAAAACAAGAACCACCACCCACCTACATCACCTTGAACTGAATGGTTGAACTAGACCTCCAACTGGACTCCCCACGGTGATTTGACTGATCCATTCAGCACAAAGGTTACTATTCAACTACTCGATTACCTTTTTAAAAATTATTATTGAATAAGTACAGTAGGCATGGTGGCCTAGTGGTTAGCACATCCACCTCACAGCAAGAAGGTCCTGGGTATTTCTGTGTGGGGCTTGCATGTTGTTCAGGTTTCCTCCCACAGTCCAAAGACCTGCACATTAGGTTAATCGGCTGCTCCAGATTGCCCCTTGGTGTGACTGTGAGCATGAATGGTCGAGTATGTGTGTTGCCCTACGATGGTCTGGCGAGCCATTCAGGGTGCACCGTCTTCACCCAGTGCCGGCTGAGATAGGCTCAAGCAACCTTAGTAGGATTAAGTGGTAAACGAGTGAGTGAGAGGGAATAAGTACAGCCTGTTGTGTACTATTTAGCCGTAATTTGACCAGATCTTTTAATAGTAGCATCTGGATGATCTCAGTGAAAGCACAGACTGGATAAGGAGTAACATAAAACCTTTCCATTTTAAAAACTTCTGCTTAAAAGGTTTCACTTTTCTCATATACGAGAGTGTATAGGAGGTGACTTATAACCAAACATTTAAACTCGTTTTTCCAGCCCACAAGTGTAAAACTGGCTATTTGTGTCGAAACCTTCCAGTCTCCATTTTAACATGTACAACAGCAGTGCCTTCCTTCGCTTACTCACTTCTCAACGAGCCAATCAAAGAGCAGCCTCTATTTGCGCTGGCGCACACGATTGACATCAACGCCTACCAATAAGACTGAGGTAAACGACCGCCGTAAGCTGATGTCCAACGCCTCGACCAATCGGATGTAAGAACTACATTTTCGCTTAGGACTACTCTCCAGTATCTTTTCTAATTCCGTCCAGTTCGATCGGCAACGGGAGCGGAGAAAGGAAAGCAGAAAGCCCGAAGGCAGTAGCCCCCACCACCGCCGGCCCAGGTTACCATCTAGCACCGGGAAAGAACACACGAGAGAGCCACCGCCGGCTTTACCAACAAGAAACCACCATGAGCAGCGAGGCCGAAACACAGCAGCCGCAGCAGCCTGCCGCCGACGCGGAGAGCCCATCCAGCCCGGCAGCCGCAGCTATCGCGGGGGATAAGAAGGTCATCGGTGAGTTGGAGAATTATCCTGTATTGCAGTCAGCAGTCTGAGGCCTGGCTTACGTGTGGCATTTCCAGGCGGTGTTTATGATGTGAGGAGCCTCGTGGTAACCCCGTAACCGTGTTCTCATGGTCGGATATTGTTTTCCCACTGAACTGTTTTCGGGCCACGATTTTTGACGCCGCGATGTAAGAGGGGAAATGTAAATAAATACGAATTAAATTCTGAAGCTCCTTGAGCACGTTAGGCAGTCCTGTTTGCTTTATTCGAGTTAAGTTCGTGTTCATTTGCTTAGACGGATCAACTTACATTCGGGGCGACGGTTAATTTTCGTAAAATATCCAAATACCAACGCACGCGCGCTGTTCGATTCCTGTCGCGCGCGTGTCACTACGTCGCTGAGAGGCTAACCGGAATGCTAACCCGAGGCCTTGTGTGTTCGTGTTCACGCGCCGACCGGCTGCTAGTATTATCTCCAAGCAATCAAAATCTTAAACCATGTTTAGGTTTTCCGTTAAATCTCAGTGGTGCTAAAATAGACTCGTTCCGGAAGTAAGTCCGTGGACGTGACCGTACTGTGCTGGACACCGTAGCGAGTTTGGCCTTGATCATGACCCGCTGTGTCCCGGTCTATAAGACACCTAGTGATGACTGGTGGGCAGTTTGTTTGCTTGTGGACCACGGGTTCATATTATGAATGATATTCAGTGATTAAAAAAAACCCCACATGTGTAGTTATTGTTCAAATTCCAGAAGATAGTTTAGGAATTATTAGACAGTTGAGCTGAGCCACTCTTTGTTTGCTGTGGAGTCCGTGTATGACTGACTGGTCTTGTGGCCTTCCAGTATCGAGTAATAACAGTATTAACAAAAGGTAGGTTATATCCACGCTTTCGCACGGGGCTATTGGTTCATATCCAGTTTAATTAAGTCGTAGTTATATCGCCATATCCGTAAAGAAACCCAGCCCGTTTGTGTAGCTTGATATTTAACTTGGCATTCCCAAAATGTCCGCCGTTCTGCTGGGATGCGGACATTTCTTTTGTCTAACCACACACTCGAGTGATGTAGGGGGGGGAAACTGCACCGAAATGCACGTCTCCATCTTAAAACTCGGCGTAAAACCACAGAATTGGTGTGTAAACCTACATCCTGAGGTAAGAACAGGCAAATGTTTGCTTGCTGGCTTATGTCCGACCACATGGTTCAGGCTAGTTGCTAGAAGCGCATCAAGAGTTAGCATCCTAGCTAACTTCTCACAACTCGTTTCTCTTCCTGATCTGAGGATATTGAATCATAATAATGCAGATTTTTTTCCCCCCCCACCAATGTAACACACCTGTAGTAGTTTTGTCTGATAGTACAGTGCAGTATTTTCTCCTCAGGCGGTTTGTACAGTGTTGTACAGTATCGGGCACCACGTGTGTGACTTGTGTTTTCCTGTTTCAGCCCTCACTGTGTCATTTCCTCATAATAATGAATCGGTGTTGATTCATCTCTCTGACCTTTATCTGAGTCGTAATACGAGAACTGTTTACCCAGGATAGAATGTCCTGTACTTCAGGTTTTCTCTGAAGTCATTCTTAAATTCAGATTCAGCTCATACTGGGCTCATTAACAGGACAGTTTAGGGAATAAAGGGCTCTGATAGGAGCAGCTGGTTCTGCAGACCAGCGGTTTTAGATCATGGTCTATAAACAGCGCAACAGTTGGAGGCCATAAATAGTTTCTGCTTCGAGTTTGGCAAAGGTTTAGTTTCCTGATGCTGTTTTCGTAGCTTGGCTGTTGGTGATTTCATTAAAACATCGCAGTGTGTGATATATATATATCAGGTGCTGCAAAAGCTCATTGTTCATATTCGTCCTGTTTTTTTGTTTATCTGTAGCAACAAAGGTCCTGGGGACAGTCAAGTGGTTCAACGTAAGAAATGGATATGGTTTCATCAACAGGTAAACAAACCGAACCTCAAACGAGACAGTACATGTGGTTCAGGGAATGTCGTCAGTCCCAGTAAAGCTGCCAAGTCCTTTGAGCAGCATGTTACTGCTTAAACTGTAATCATTGTCTAATAAAATAATCCCAGTTTTATTTCAGTGACATTTGTTAGGTTTCTAATTTTTATTCATTTTTTATTGTTTTTTTTTTTTTTTTTTAAGGAATGACACAAAAGAAGACGTCTTTGTACATCAGGTAACCATTCACTCGCCATGTGTGATTACTGTTTCTTGGTGTTACGTGAATTGAAATGAAAGTTTCACTTCATGTGATTGTGATTTGGTGTTGGTTCTCTTCAGACTGCGATAAAGAAGAACAACCCAAGGAAATACCTTCGCAGTGTAGGGGATGGAGAGACCGTGGAGTTTGATGTGGTTGAAGGAGAAAAGGTGAGCTCTTCCTATTGACTGTTAACAAAGGTTCCTATTAAAAATATAGACTAGATTAGAGAGAAATTGTGTATAAAATGTGTAACCACACAGTGATTTACTGAGTCCTTTTTAATCATGAAACCAGTCACTTTTATAGCGGTTATATATAAATATATCTATAGGGAGCAGAGGCAGCCAATGTGACTGGGCCAGGTGGCATTCCTGTCCAAGGTAGCAAATATGCAGCAGACAGGAACCGTTACAGACGTTATCCACGTAGGAGGGGCCCGCCACGTGACTACCAGGACAACTACCCAAGTGATGGAGAAGGAAGCAAGAGGGAGGCAGGGGACAGTGCTGGTGAAGGCGATCAGCAGCAGCGCAAGTCCACCTTCTCTGGTAGGAGGCGCTACCCCCCATACTATGTCAGAAGACGTTATGGCCGGAGACCCCCTTACACCAACGCTCCACCCAGGGGAGAGATGACTGAGGTATTCTAGCTTAAGCCATTAACAAGCATAGCTTTAAGAAGAATTTATCATTCTAGACTTGTAGTTGTGTGAAGTTTTTACAAACGTTGTTCATTTTTGTTTGTAGGGTGGGGAAGGTGATGAGAACCAGGGTGGTCAAGACCAGGGCAATAAACCAGTGAGGCAGAACTACTACAGAGGCTACAGGCCAAGGTTCAGACCAAGGTTCGCATGCTTGGCGCGCGTGTGTGTGTATGAGCAATTATAAGGACCTGATTATCTGGTTATACGAGTGTAAATGACTTGTAAGATGTACTTAAAGGATCAGGACTGAATGTGAAGAATTTTTATTCATTACCACCTACGTACTTGTATTGCTGACATTGCTGTGTGCACACAGAGGCCCACCTCGACCCCGGCCCACAAGGGAAGGGGAGGAGGACGATAAGGAGAACCAGGGCGAAGGTGGTCAGAACCAGGAGCCACGGCAGCGCCGTTACCGCCGCAACTTCAACTACCGCCGCAGACGGCCTCAGACCACCAAGCCCCAGGACGGCAAGGACAACAAGGCAGCTGATGCACCAAGCGACAAATCAACCGCTCCCGAGGCTGAACAGGGCGGGAACGAGTAGACCAACCGCCACCGGCGTCACCATCTCGCACCATCCTGCCGGGTTGGTTTTAGCCCCTTCTGTATCGGTCACTGTTTCAAAAGCAGGTTAATCATGGTGAATGTACCTAATCAGAACAAGTGGCTGTGAATCGGGCCCCTTGCTGTAATTGTGTAATGCATGCATGCATTCTAAAATCTACAATTCCAAAAAAATTTATTTCCTCTATATTACACCAGTTACAGGGTTGTTTTGAATAAATTGCCCAGATAGTGCAAATTATTTGGCAATATTAACTGCATTCACTCTATATCCAGGACTGTCAGAGTAGAAACCCACACCATCATTATTTCTGGAAAAGTAAACAACCAAATCTTATGACTCATCAAGCTGCTAGTAGAGAAAGTCATTTATAGCCCAAGGCTTACAGTATATAATTAGATATCAGAGATGTGTACAATTGCTATACAGTGTGGGGTTATCCTCTGGGTATAACTGCACCAAACCTTGTATAGAGTCTTAATATTTTAAAATTATAGGATTAAATTATACCTAGTTAGCTGATGATTATGGTGACTGGAAATACCAGGGTATTAGAGGGTGACAGTTTAGGTGGTGGTTCTGTTTGCACTTTCTGTTGACATAAGGCTGGCCCAGCCTTAAAAATACAGCCACTATGAGCTTAATGCTCTACACACTTCATTTGTAGTGCTGATTTTAGTTGTTTGTAATCAAGGAATATTGTACAGGTACTTTTGGGAATATGATGCCAATTCAACTTTTTTTCCTCCCTCGTTTTCTTTCAGTTTTGTCATCAAGAAGAAACATCCAAGATCTGAGCAATAAGAACCAGATTTGACCTGACGATCGTCTAAGCTTGCAACATGCATTTGACCAGATTACCACCGATTGCCTGCAGAATCTATGCAGACCTATTTTGTTTTTTCCATTTTTTTGTGACAGCTTTGGGGAAACTACAGATGTTTTTCTAAATCGGTCTTATGTTTTTACACCAAATGGTTTTTAAAAAAAATTTGATATCTGGTCAGTTTGACATTTTTAAATAACTTTTTATGTATCCAAACATGAATTTTAACAAAAGCAAGCTCAAAATAAAAATCAAAGGTGAAGTTTCTCACTGCTTGGTTGATTCATTTCACTCTCCTGGCAAAATGCAGAGTTCATTCACACTATCAAAGGGTCACATGTATTACTATTCAAAGAAACCGCCATCTTTTCTGTATCATCTGACAGCAGGTATTCTGTGATTTCAGGATTTTCCGTTGTGCGGCGTGTCATCTCGTTTCTCAGACATTTGTCTCTTTGCGTAATCGCTGCATGCGCTGTATGTTGCTCTCGATGGCAGTGCGGTTGGTGATCTGGGTAGCACAGCTGGCTGGAAACCAACCCCTTTCTCCATCTCTCATCCTCTCTCCATAGCACCAACCTAACAAATATACACATAGTTAAAGAACAAAATACTGCAGGTGCACTACTGAGATCAGCCCAGTAGAAAACATACATGTGAAAATAAAGAAAAGGGCATGCATTAAATGGCAGCACAGATTTAAGGATTAACAAGTACCCATGTGTGATGTGGCCCAGGGCAAGTCAGCCCACAGTGAATAATTTTCCTATAATAGGACAACCCTGAGAGTTCCACTGATTTACATCACACTTCTCATCATAGCAGCAAGAAACCAACTAAAGGACCCAGAAGGGGGGATTCACACCCAGATTATAAACAAATGGTCCCTAGTTGCTACCCTGAAAATTTAAGTGATATGTCCAGCAGTGCTTGACATAGTGTTGCGACAGGTAAAAAGTGTGAGCTGCTGTCCTAAATACTTCCGTGATGGAACATGTACTGTTACCTGAGTTTCCTTCCACAATATTCATTCACAGCATATTTTTCTTAATTTGTTTACTACTGCGCACATTAATAAACATTTATTGAATGAGGCAAAGTATGATATCATTATTATTCAGATTACAGGGATTTTAACTGACAAGGTCAAGGCAGGCGACACTCTGCAAGCTCTAAACTATTGTCCAGATCATTCAAATAAATGTTATAATTGTTTTAATATTCAGCTTATTCCAAAATTTACATTGGATAAGTCAGCCTGTAAAAACACTACAAATTATTTGATGGCTTTCCACCAATTAAAAATGAGAGAATATTGTGAATGAATAATTATAATTTGTTACAGCCAGAACTCCTATCAGAGCTGTGCTGTTACTAGAAATTAAGTCACACCTCAGTGCTATAAGGTGCATGTGATGCACGTTAATTTAGTGAAAATACAGTACGATTGATGTTCAGGATGAGTTCTTCGAGCTTAGGCTGTAAGTTTTTTTTAATGAGGTCACACACTAATAATAACAGTTAGTTTTAGGATCAGTGGTGAACTGGCTTCCCCTTTGCATAATAATAAAATGAGATCAACTGCGTAATACTAATTAACGATATCAAACTGACTTGTCCCTATGAGCTTCTTTTTACTCAACAGGGGCCATAAAGTGTGTTCTGAAATAGTATGAAGAAGTGCCCCCCCCCTTTCCCCCCCCTCCTCTTTGTGTT
>JAQMYF010000012.1:13314017-13329002 GCA_030014195.1 Neosilurus mollespiculum | reverse complement strand
CACACACACACACACACACACACACACACACACACACACACACAACCATTCACACTCACATCTAGGGGCAATTTGGAGCAGCCAATTAGCCTAATGTGCATGTCTTTGGACTGTGGGAGGAAACCAGTGTACCCGGAGGAAACCCACGTAAGCCTGGGGAAAGCATGCAAACTCCATGGCACGAGTCTCGAACCCAGGACCTTTTTGCTGTAATTGGATGTGCTAACCACTACTCCACTGTGCCCCTGCCCATTTACTAGTAAAGCTGAACTGCTTTGCACTACACCATGGGAGGATACTTATTGCTACCTCCACCAAGGAGGTTATGTTTTAGTCAGCATTGTTTGGTTTTACTGTTTGTTTGCTTGCTTGTTAGCAACTTTATGCAAAAAGTTATGAATGGATTTTGGAAGGATGGCGTATGGCCTAAGTAACATTCCAGATTTTGGTATAGATCCGGATCATTTCTGGAGCCAGGATTATTAAAAAGTACTTTTTATATTGTGAGATAGTGTGGTAGTACAGCAGTTGATTACAGGGTATTTTCAGTAATTTTTTTGGCTTGGCAGATGTTTGCGCTCTTCTAGTACCCATGCAGTTATAATTGTATTGACTTGCAATACAACAAAAGGCAAATATGATCAAGTACAATGGCCCAATACCAGCCAAGACTATAATTTGACTACAGTACATATTCTAGTGTCAACAAAACCTTATTTCTTTATTTCCGTATTCCAGACAAGTCTTCTGCTGAGGACCTTCTACACTTGCTCCAAAGTTCAATATGGATATCAGATAAGAACTGGCGTCTGAATTTATAAAAAAAAATCAACAGACTTCTGAAAATACTTGAAATAACCCGACATTATGTTCACATGGTCACTTAATTTACAGCAGTGTTCACAGTAACCTGCAAGGAGAGAATCTCTGATTCTTCTTCACTAACCAAATCTCTCACATGTCTGGACAGCCCTTTCATTCCATAACAAATTAAGTTTGTTCAGATATCGAACAACTCTGCTTCCTTCTCCTTCCAGAAGACAAAACTTCTCTCAATGTATCTGATTATATCCTCATTGCTAAACTCTTTAAGATCGTAAATAAGCTTTAGTGAGTCCTCGTTCAGCTCTTCATTATCTTCTGTTAGAATTTGATTCTCAGCATGACCGTTCAAGGGTTCAGATAGAGGTTCTGCATCAGTCACTTGTGTGGTTGTCTGGTTCTCTGGCTCTTCTGCAATAGGTGATGTTGTATTTTGATCATTGTCCAGTATGGGCATCTCATTACTCTGTTCTGAGTTTGAATAATTTTTTGAAAGATTATTTGCTGTGTCCTGTACAGGCTCCGGTATGGAAGCTTGTACGTTGTCAGATGCAGGCGTTTGTGTTGAATTTTGCTCAGTATTTTCTAGAGACTCTTGTTCTGTCTGTGTTGTCTCAGGTACCACTTCTGAGTCTAATACTTCCTGATTTTTTGGGGGTGAGTCAATCTGGGTCATCTCCAACAGACCTCCCCCCTCTGTAGTGTCACCAAAGAATTTCAGCTTGATATCCTCAAAGCCATCTGACCAATCCCGATTCCCTCTCTCAACACTTTCCATCACTTCTCGGTGGAATTCACGGATCACTTCCCAAGGATGACTGCCAATTCGATCAAACATCTCATAGCACAGCAAGTGTCTGAACTTCCTCTCACTGCGAGACATGTTCATTTCAAGCAGCTGGAAGTAGCCGAGCATGAAAAGATCAAGGGTCAAGTTATCATAATGAACTGAAGCCCCATTTATATGAGGGAGAAAATGCTCGGGCCAGTAGATCATTTGAGCACGGCTGAGTCGACGAATCTGACGTGAGGGTACCTGGCTCATAATGGTCTTCCAGTGGCCAAGCAAGTTCCCTACTACCTGCCTCTGTTTCATAAAGTACAGGAGCTGGTCATCTTCGCTTCCATCCAGTTCGAACTGGTTACTGATATCCTGGGAGTGATAGCCATCAATCTCAACCCCTTGACTTCTTATTCTCCCGGTGTACTTGGGTCTGTAAGACTCGGTCATAGTGTACTTTCTCCAGTGCTCAAGAAACAAAAACACAATTCTCTCCTTTCGCATCTCGATAGACTCCTGAACATAACTTAGGTCTGTTTGTACCTCGAGGCTGCGCGTGAGATGGTTTCCATTAAGTGCACAGTCACTAGATAGGTATGTCTGGTTATCCACGCCTGACTGGGTGACACCGTTAGCTCCACTGTATGTCAACTGTGCATATGATGGTATAATAATCGGCTCATCTACTAATGGCAAACTTGGATCTTGCTCTGGCAGTAGACCATTAGTGAATTGAGAGTTGGTATCACATGGTGTGAAGAGTAGTTCATCTTCCAGAATAGGCTCAGGGGAATAACTACCCTCACTCACCACTGGCAAAGACCTCTTGCGTTTGTATACTCGGTTCATCTTGTCCTCTTCATGCTTGGATTGGTTCTGGATCATCTCATAATTGGCCTTCAGATTTTTCACTGACACACCACACTGCTTGAGTTCCTTCTCGATGTCCTCTCGAGTAGAGAAAGACTGTGAGCGCCCAATGTTGCCTGAGGTACTGGACGTTGTCTGTGCCTTTCCACCTTTCAGTCCTTCATATGTATATCCTTGATTAATCATTTCCAGAACGTCAATTTCCTTACCACCCAATGTAGCAAGGAGGATGGCCATGCTTTTAAGCAGTGTAGATATTTTGCTACACCAAGCAGGAAGGTCCTCTGCTTGCCCGTGAACCTGTTTGGGGTTGACAGAGAAGTGGTCCTGGGTCAAGGCAGCAGACACAGGGAGAAGTTGATGTAACTCTTTCTCCAGCTGCTCCAAGTCTTTTTCCACCTCTGTCACTTTGTGCATGACTTGGATGTTCTCAATCTGTTTCTCAATGCGAATGAGGTCATCCTCGGTCATCAGTTCACCAAATGGACCCAGTATAGCATTGTGTGCATGAGAGTAATGCCAGTCTTGTGCCTGGAAATATCCACCGGTAGAGAACTAATGCAGGGTCAGAAGAGGAGACAGAGAGGAACAAAAACAGAACGATGTGTTGTCCTTCAATCTGTAGGTCCAAAGCTTCTCGGGCATGCTTCTTCACACCAAATGTTTCAAACCTTACATGGATTTAGTGGTGCAATGGTAGCTGCTTTACTATGGCTGAGATGAGCTGAGTCAGTGGGACTTTCTGCAACTTGCAGTTGCTGAGAATCTCATATAGAATGATTATTTGGGGAAATTTAGTCAAGATGCTTCCAATTTGACAAGCTTTTCCTCTAGATTAATATGTAGCTATATGAAATTCCCATTTAACAGGAACACTTAGCCTAACATCTCTGAATTTGTAGTCTGGTTTATGAACCAAGCCCTTTAGCAGTCATTCCACATAATTAATTCATTCCACTTGCAGTTCAGTTGATGGATGTACAAGCACAAATGACCTCAAATGAACATACTAAATTTATGGAATGACAAGTGCTTCTAGAGGACTTGATTGACAACCACTTGATTGACAGTCTTTGAAAACATAGACATGAATTTTGAAAAATAGGGAGAAAAATAGACAGACATATTTTCATCCAGGTTTTAGACATAATTTGCAGTGTGAGGGCACCTTGCATCACACCACTGAATCCCCATGTAAAGACTAAGAGCTGTCATGCCCCATCACCAACATCTGTATCAGCACCGACTAGGTTTCAAGCAATACTGATATCACTAATAATTATCTTGGGATGGTCACAGCAGCCCCAAAGCCATCGTCCAGCCAAACAATATAAAAACACATGCAAAAGACATAAAAGTGTGATGGTGCAATAATAATAGTAGATGGATCCAAACCATTGAAAATATTTGCTTGGGGTGTTTGGGGGGTGTAGTTTAAGTAACATCAAAGGGGTCATCAAAGAAGCCATAACATAGATGTAAATTTGGTTTACAAAGGATACTAGACATGAATTAGGTTCATACAACCAATCTTTGATTTGATCCATTTCTTTCTGCTCCATGTCAGGTAACTGTAAACTTGATTTGCTAGTTAAAAGGCTACTTAACCAACATAGACAAATATTTTGGATACAATATTTTGGATACATATTAACATGATTTTGGGACACTGAATTTGGGTGAAAATCATGACACAGCTCCTTTAAGCTAGTATCTCACACAGCGACGAAGGAAGCAAACTTTGGATTCAAAAACTTTCCTGACGATTGCTGGTGAACACCAGGGTTCGCCTCTGTTATTAGCAACATTCATGCAACAGTTGGCGAACATTAGCAACCGTTAGCTAGTGTTTGCAATGATTGGCATCTATTTGCCACTGTTTGGGAACGTCTGTAATCTTTTGCCATCTTCTGATAAACTACCAGGTGCATGTCAGTGGAATCTTAGAATTGAACCACCCTTATCTCAATTGATGGACTCAACCCTATAAAAAGGGTGAGCAAACCATCCCCAGCATTGTGCTCATGACTTGGCAAACCAAAAAGAACTTTAGCGACACGTGTTACACGAGAAGAAAAACTGTTTCTGCGAAAAACTGAAACTGCAAATTGTTTTGCAACCTTTTATAAACCCTGACCAAACACAAAAATTCACTACGTTCACAGCATTCGCCGTTCCTTGAGATACTAGCATTAAGGTTTTACTTTTTATACTCCTTAAATACATAATTAAACCACCAGAGTCTACTATTTGGTCTTGGATCGATATCACATATAGGTATCTAACATTATAGCTAATCAGATGAGTCTATTATAACATGCACAGGTCTGATGGTGCACTGCTTGTATCAGACATGCCAGACATTCAGCCCTGCCTGACAACCCATCAGCAAGTGACAGGTGTGTTTACTTATATATTTACAAAGAGCTGGGATGTTCTGTCTGTTACATTCTAGGCCAAGTCAACATTATACAGGTTGCATTTTAGGCTTTACTGAGCAAATGTTTGACCACAACATGGCCTTGTTTAAAAAACCTACATGGCCCCAGTAGAGAATATTCTTTCTCATCCATCATATGTAAATATCATCCAAATGCTGCAAAATGATCATAGTAACTAGTAATAGATTTGAAGTCTAAGACATCTAATAAACATGGATATGATCAGAGAAATTTTGACCAACATCTTTTAAAATCCTTCATTCAAATACTGGGAATTGTAATTGTTAAATACTCATCATTACAATCAATTCTGTACTGAATTTTTTTATAACACCAGATTATTTTAATATTTGAGCTCATTCATACTCGAGAAAGCAAAATATCTGGGTTTAAAATATGACATAACAGACAGGAGATTAGTACCACTGTCCAGAGGTAACCTGTGTGGGTCTGTTAGTTAGTCTGTTTGTTTGCCTGTGTACAATATAACTCTAAAAGTTATATACAGATTTGGAGTACAAGTAAAAAAATCATTCAATTTTGGAGGCGATCCATGCATGGGATCATGTTGAAAAGAAATCACAGAAAAATGCCTATTCTTTAATATGATTCAACCTATAAATCAGTCGCCCACTAGGGGGAGACATTTCATTATAACTACACCAAGTTATAATTACTCTATGAGTGCCCCTCTAGTTGGTGAGAAATGATTTGAGAGTAAATGCACACAAACACACCACAACATGCACAATCTCACATCCACACTCTTTAGGTTCATTTGTGCAAAGCCAGAGACAAAACTGAGAAAGAGACTTCCTTGAGGCACACATGCTCAGGTAAATTATTGCTATAAATCTACCACAATTACCAGCTGAAAGAAACTTAAAAAGCAAGCAGTCAAATTATCAAAAAAATTCCTTATCAAAAATGGTTCACATGATTCCTTACCTTTTTCTTGCTTTCCTGTTCCTCCTGCATCTTCACTTGCAATTTTCGCACCATCACCTGTCTCTTCCACTCGGGAATGGCCCTGCCTTGTTCGTCTTGGGTGGGCACCAGCGCCTCTATATCCACAATGCTGGACTTGCGTGTCTGACCTGAGGCACTGTTGCCATTGACAACAGGAAGCTGTTCAAAGCTTTGCGATGTGCTCAGGCGCCGGGGTGAATTACCATGAGCTACAGCATTTGTGGATGCAGATGGGGACGTGGGAGCAGATATGGGTTTTGTTGGTGGGACTGTATTAAACTTTGGCAGAGGCTGAGGCGGAGGCTGAGGCTGTGACTGAGGTTGAGGCTGCGACTGAGGTGTAGGCTGAGATTGGGGCTCAGGTTTGGATTCCGACTGTGGTTCAGGTTGGGACGGAGTTGGCGATGCAGAACTTTCTCCCTGAAAAGGAAATTAACAATATATAATGATATCAACAAATATATCATAACGATGCTGTTAAATCAAATCAAAAAATATATATTTCTAGCATTTATAACTGTTTATTGCTGGTCAGATATGTGATTTATTGCTTGTGCGTCAACCAATCAGACTGTGTGTACTGTCATTGCCTTATTCATTCACTAATTTGCCGAATCACTTAATCCTATTATTGTTGCAGTGAGGCTGGAGCCTATCTCAACCGACTCTGGGTGAAGACACCCTGAACAGCTTTTTGAACCAACACACACACACACAACCATTCATTCTCACATCCCCACCTAGGGGCAATTTACAACAGCCAACTAGCCTAATGTACATGTCTTTAGACTAATCAGATGAAACCTATGCAAGCACAAAAAGAACATGCAAACTCCACACAGAAACACCCTCGCCAGGCACAGGGCTCAAACCCAGGACCTTCTTGTTGTGAGGTAGATGTCTTAACCACTATGCCACCATGTCACCCATTATTGCCAAAGGATAGATACAACTATTGACTGAAGCCTGTATCCACCAGGTGAAATGTCTTTTGGCATGGTATTATCTCAGAGGTTTGAGATGAGTCAAAAGATTTCTGTGCTTCTGAGCAAGCTGGTGTTCATTCATTGGTGGAAAGGCAAAATTGGGATCACTGCTAGGACCAGAGTTAGCCAGTTATCTTGCTAGCGGCTCATTCTCAGTGATACTGATTCTCAGTGATTTCAGAAATCTGGTCTATCGAAGCATTTACACAAGCCTTTACTAAAAACTAATTAATAAAGTCCAAGTTCTTAAAGATGAGGATAATTACTTTATATTTTCTAACCTGGACATATTGTCTGAACATACTTACATTATTCGCTGCAGGGCTGCTGCTGGAGTAGATGGTCGTGAAGCCTTTACTTTGAGGAGTGGGCTTTAGACTTTTCCCGGCTTTAATTTCAGCCAGAAGTTCAGAGTTATCACCAGTAGGCGACATCATGTTGAAGGATTTAGCGCCTAAAGTAAACACAGGAAATGTGAGTCAAATGAGAGAGAGAGAGAGAGAGAGAGAGGGAGAGAAAGAGAGAGAAGGAGAGAGAAGGAGAGAGTCTATCTAAGAAATCAAGAGACCTAATTTGAATTTGAATAACTAAATAACATACAAAATAATGACCTCAAAATAATAAACGCTATTGTTTATGAAACCCTGAACATTTTTGATTAAAGGACAATAATACATTTTACATTTTGCTATATAAAAAATTATCGTACCTAGTTTTTTTTTAACACTTTCACTGTCTGTAATTTAAATGAATCCACATTATTAGATGAAGGAAAAAAATTTATTCACGTGTTAATCATACATATGACCTGCCAGTGCACCATGCACACTACGCGTGAGAGTACAGTTACTTTAAAAAAGTTATTTTGCTTTTAAACAACATCTTAAATTCAATTAAAAATATTTTCAAGCAAACAAAGCAGTGCTATTATAAGAATGCATTTTCTCAGAAATGCTCAAATTAATCTTGATGCAAGATTAGGGCATAATCTGCTTACAAAGAATTTTAATCACATTGTTTATGCTGTTCCGTGCTCGAAACAAAAACACACTTGTTGGTAATTCTTATCAAAAACAAAAACAATGAAGCATTGTTTTCGGCTCGATTCAAAGCTCAACAGTTCATACAAGGAAATGTTTTTTTTTAACAAAAACATACAGCAAAACATACAGCAAATGAAATATATCAGAGGTTTTGGAGAATGGAAAGAAAATCATTGAACGCAGGCATATTATGCAAAGGATCTGAATGAAAGTCATATAATCATAGACTGAAATCAAATAAATACTTAGGGCTCCACCTTTACAGTTTCCTCCGTTTTTAAACTAGAAGCAAGTATTTGCAATCCTGGCATTATGAAAGTAGCACCAAACCTCTACCTCACCTGCTGAGATGAGCTGTCCTGAGGAATACTAACATTTATACATCACTAAACTCGCATCACTGCTTCAATGACTGGGGGAGAAAAAAAAAGTCGAGGCTCTGACTCGTCACAGCTCTAACCCCTAAAGAGATCAGCTCTAATCAGCTTGGACAGTAACTCGCTGCCAACTTGGAAGTGGATTTCAAGTTGCTCACCCCAGACTCCCCTTACTATATTCTTTCTCTCTTACTTTCGCGCAGTCTCAAATGTAATCGTTTGCCCTCTCCCTAATCCTCTCATCACCTCTTCAGGTGGCTCCATTACACTTTCCCTTCCTCACCTCCTCCATGTTTAAACGCACTACAGAATGAACAATGAATGAACAGATCTCTAAATCCATATTATACACAAATACACTACACACACTTCTCTTCACAAACACACGTTCATATCAAACACATACGCAATACCATGAACCTTTGTGTCCTGATACATCCTCAGCTTCAAGCACGTCACTTCTCTCTCTCCAGTCATTGACAAAATGGACAGAGGTGATGCCCGGGACTCTCACGGTGGATGTGTGAGCCACGGTAGAGATCGGACTGATACAGGAAACAGCAGACTGATGAAGGCAGGGTTCAATCACCATGGCGGTGTTCTATGATAAACCCACTGGATGTTTACAGTCTTTTGTACACTTTTTTGCCATGTCTCCAGAAATAATAAATAAATTAATTAATACATTTTAAAAAGACTAAAATATATTAAAGTAAATAAAAAAAATAAACATCAAATAAACTTCATGCTTACACTAACACTAATTTATTGCTCTAACTCTAATTTTGTTGCAACTTGTACTATTTTAGATTTAATTTGCCTAATTATTGAGTATTAAAACTTTTAAAAAATTCTCCATACAAATGCTTAATCCTACTATTACCACACACACACACACACACACACACACACACACACACACACACACAAACCATTCAAACTCACACTCACACCTAGGGGCAATTTGGAACAGTCAATTAACCTAATGTGCATGACTTATATAGGATATAGGAGGAAACTGAAGTACCCAGAGAAAACATGCAAATTCAACACAGAACAAAATGACAATAAAAAATTAATGATAACAAAATACTCCGAATTTCCATTCACGTCAGTTGTTTTTTCATCGCACAGGGTGTGCTCGCCCCTTAGCACCACGCCTACTGTGCTGCCCTGCATACAAATGCTAATAAATAAAGGTGTAAAGGTGTGCAGATGCTATTCCAGGTAATTTTACTATTTTATATATTGCCAAATAATATATAGTAGCAATTTTCTTAATAGTGTACAGGTTAAAATGTAATACACTACAGGCAGTTAAACTATCATAACATGACAAAAAAAAATACTTCTGAGGTTAAAGAGCTCCATCTCATACTAAAATAATATTCCAAAAAACAACACAGGATGACACTATGTATACCACAGCGCTGCTGATTAGTCAGAAGGTATTGCTTGAGTTTCTACAACAGCAGCTCTGACAGTGGTTCAAGCTGCAAGGTGAATATTAATACATGATCGTTTCCATAGTAATACCACACCTGTATTTGTACTGTATACTTTCCACATAAACAGGAAAAGATGCATAATTATTGATATGGTGAAGCTTTCTATGAGTTTTTATGAGGAGTCTCCATTATCAGTGCTTAAATCGATGCATTATTCATTAACTATTAACAATTGCTGGCAAACTGCTGTGGTATAACAGGAATAAAACAATTTAGGCATGCTGTTACAGGAAAATAATCAATGACTGATAACTATGACTCATTTTGCCTCACCCTATCCTCTATTTGATTATTTAGCTATAACAGTACATCCCACTGTGCTTTATTCCTTGCATAGAAACAGAGCTACTGGCTATAAGAGAACATAACCCCATGATGTTGAATCAGATGCAAATAAGCTTACAGGAGAGCAGGAAGTGAGAAGGACATGTATTGTATAAAGACAACCACAAACACACATGCATAGAGAGAGAGAGAGAGAGAGAGAGAGAGAGAGAGAGAGAGATCTGTGACATGGCGGGGAATCGAATACTTACTCTTCCTCTGCCGGAGTGATTCTGGGGTAGGAGTGACAGAGGAGGCAGAGGAGAGGTTCCCTCCTTTAGAGCGAATGCATAGGGTGAAAGAAGATTTTGTCCAATGGAGAAATGAGAAGGAAAAACAAGCTCAAGTTCAAGTCCAAGTGAAAGAATATGACAGAACAAGTGATGAAAAGACAATGACAGCAGGCAGGTGAGAAACGAAAGACAGAATGGAGCAAAATGAATGTACGAGGAGTAAGAGAAAAGGACAAAAACAGAATTAGTAAATTATTTAAAAACATGAACTGCTTGTTGTTGTTTTTTTGTCACACGTGGTGATGGAGAGATTGATAAAGCATGATGTATTGCTGATGTACTATCAAAGTTACCAAAGTTTATTTATCAGTGCATCCCTACACTAAGTGTATTACACGAACGCATACACGTAGCTTATATAAGTCCTTCGATTCACGTGTAACGAGTCAATCTATTTGTCATATCGCTTTTTTGTCCTCAGCCGCCCTTGAGGCATTAAGCCTCTTTTGTTGGCTCCCTATGTACACATCCTGTTCAGGTTCTCATTCAAATTTGTCTGAGGCACAGAGGCTTTGATGAACAAATGCACTGTTGAACACAAAAAGCCAATACCAGCAATACAATGCAGTGTATTTTGTTGACATAATCCTGAACTGAATAGTTCGAGCCCCATGTCCCTTGAATGAGGAGCAATTACGCAAATGGGATAACACTAAACCTGATTTGGAGGTAACGATAGCCACCACGCATTAATTCGTAAACGGGTATTTGGGAAGCGCAACCAGGCTGCTCTCATGGTAACAGGGTGAATCTTTTAAATATTTACATCGTCTCCTGACTGGGTTCTACGTCAAATGCGTTGCAGGCTGTAACCTAGAGGGGTCACTGCTGGATCTTTTCACACAACAGAAACTGAAAGAACATCTTGCTATTGCTGTATATTGAAATAACGCACGAATGTCATCCATAAATCTGACAGAAATATGAATCGGTAAATTATTCTTTTATTCCCATGTGACCTTTATACTTCACATGTACGTAGGTGATGCCTGACACATTTTTTTTTTTTTGGTAACATTAATATCAATATTTAGGCACTGCCATAAAGTGAAGCTCCAGAAATGTTTGCATGTGTAAGGTTACAGAAACTTGCATACATAAAGTAAGAGAATAAGCCATGAAGTGAATGTACACTCAGTGCAGACAGTGGCGGCATGCAATATATTTTCACCTGCCATTTTTACCTCTCGTGTGAGCTACGCGGAAGGTACTGTGATGCGGGATTTTCTTTACACAGGAAATTATAGGTGTGTGTTTGTCTGTCCGCAGTCCACGGGTGCATGCATGGTCCCAGTAAGTTATTACCTTTTGCGCAAGCTATATATTATTCATGTTATCATTACTAGACATTTGAGCGCTTACAGAAATTGTACTAAAGTAAAGTAATATTACGATTGTAATCGTAATCATGATCATTACATATACATAGACAGGAACTTTCCAATAGGTCTAATGCTGGGATCTAATTCAATAATGAGAAGTTCAACTTCATCTTCCAGGTAGACAGAGCACGTGTGTGTCCGAAGACTCGGAAGAGGTAAGGTTTTAAGTTCAAATTTCTCCACTAATGACATAGTGACTAATGTCATCACAGTAGTAATGTTATTAGTAGTATTAGTGTAAACACATCATTCAGGAAACGTAACCAAACATCAGGGCCATTATTTAATAAACCAGAGAACATTGGAACTGGACTTGGCTCTAAATGTCTCAGTATCCTTTGATATTCATGATAGCACAGCGCACTGTTATTGCATTACTTTAACCATGAAAACCCAGAACCCATCATTAATGCAGATGTACATTACACTCTTTACTCGCGTAACTACATACTGTTTGTTTGATTTTTTCTCAATTCATCATATCGTCTAACCTACCTTTTTAAATATAGCAAAATAACGAGTGTCTAATAATTATTCTTGGTCGTGAAATCTCAGTAAATCCCTGGGGCTTAACTAATATGTTTGTTTACATATAGGAGATAATTGTCTCAGTGACACATTCTAACTCTCTCTCACTCACTCATTTGCTGAACCTCTTAATCCTACTATGGTCGCAGGGAGACTGGCGCCTATCTCAGCCAACACTGGGCGAAGCTGAGGTACACCCTGAACAGCTCGCCAGACCATTGCAGAGCAAAACACACAAACAAACATACTTACACACACTTAGGGGCAATTTGGAACAGACACGGGATGAAATTGTAGTACTATTATTTTTCCCACATACAATATATACTGTATATATATATATATAAAGAGAGAGAGAGAGAGAGAAGTACTAAGTATAGTCATCATAAAAACCCCCTCTAAGATTTTTTCATTTTTTTGCAATAAAATTAATGGATAACATCAAAATTACAAAAATAGTTACGCGCATCTCTGCATCTTTATGTCTTCCAAAACACATATGGCTCAATGTTAACACAGCAGGCTGCTATCATGGGTAAAAATTGTGATATATTCCAATGATTGGCCAAATCTGCGTAACAGCTGTGGCGATAGGTTAAAATTGCCAAGTCGTGCAGAATGTACAAGGATTGGCTGATTTTGCATGAACTGATGCGAATGGGTTGTTGCAATTCCTGAAGGGACTGTGTAAACCATTTAAGTAAAGGTGTTCATTCTTGTCACACTTAACCAGTTAATAATTAGCCTAATGTGCATGTCTCTGGGTTGTAGGAAGAAACCAGAGTACCCTGAGAAAACTCACGCAAGCCAGGGGAGAACATGCAAACTCCACAGAGAAACACCCAAACTATGCCTGGGATTTGAACCCAGAATCTTCTTGCTGTGAGGCAGATGTGCTACCACTATGCCATTCAACTGAAATTTATACAGTTTATTGTCTCAGTGTAGGGAAGGGGTGTGTGTGACTGTGCGTGTGTGTGTGTGACTACTGCAGCGCAGTGTGGAATTGTTCATTTTAATTATTATTATTATTGTTATTATTATTATTATTATTATTATAAGCCATCCATTCATTTGCTGGACCGCCTAATCCAAGTAGGGTCGTGAGGACGACCGACACTGAGTCGACTGAGGAGTGATCTCAGCCGACACTGAGTGAAGGCGGGGTACATCCTCAAGAGCTTGCCAATCCATCGCAGGGCATAATATTAATATAATAATAATAAAAATTATAATAATAATAATAATTATTATTATTTATTTTATTATTTTATTTTTTAAATTATAATTTTCATTATTATATCAACACTGATATTATCGACATGGACAGATTTTAGCTTTTCAGTCTTGTCATCAAAATGATTTTAAACAGTCCAGTCTTCAAAGTAGCAAAATTTACCAGTTTCGCTTTAACATAACTATAAACAATAGATAATTATCCTAATACTAGTGCACAGAAATTACTTACATTAAAATAAAATAGATTTTTGTTTCTCTAGGTGATGGTACATGCTATCCTGGTGCACACTTTATATACAATTAACAGAATCTTGGACAGAATCTCAGCACTGGAAGAACATTCCTCACAGAAACAACCTCGCCGAGCCCGGCACTCAAACCCGGACCTTCTTGCTGTGAGGTGGACATGCGAACTACTACACCACTGTGGCACCCAGGAGTGATTTATCACCTTTCATCATACAACGCTGGTGAATACTCAAATGTGATAGGTCAGAAGGTGTTGATTAATTTTCTATTACAGCAGCTGGGAAAGCTTACTTTATATTGCATGGTGGATTTGTAATACAGAAAAATTCTATGGTTTAAGACTGCAAGACAGAAAAGATTGCACTTCCTGATTTCTAAGCAACATTATAACCTTGGTTTAATAGTCTCAGGTCTGTTTACTGTTCATATAAAGCATTATTCTGATGACTGTTGATCAGCTAAGGCTATTTAGATCGAGATGGTGTGAGGGAGAGCTGGCCATAAACAAAGCAACCACATGTGGATAAAATGACAGGAGTGACAGGAGAACAGAGATGAAGATGGAAGGTTGTTGTCAGTGAGTCAGAGAGTACTCACTGCCAGAAGAGGATGACATGCGGCGCTGATTGGAGGACGCTGGAGCAGAATTGATGCTCGGAGGAGGTGTGGGGACTGGAGAAGGCAGAGGGGGTGGTGGAGGTGGAGCCTGGACAGGAGGCAGAGGAGGCGGAGGAGGAGGTGGGGGAGGCCCCTGGCTTCCTCCCGTCCCATTCTGCACTACAGGGGAGGAGTCAGCCGGTTCTTCCATCACCAGTGAACCCTGCACGGAGAAAGCAGACACCATCATTTTACTGTCAAATTCTGTCAACCTAAAACAAAAGCAAAGAGTCATCAGTCGTATATATATATATATTTTTTAAACTTTCATTATGGTATGTGTATATACTGGTAATGATTAAAGTTCTGTTTATTTTAACATAGCTGACTGGGTTAGATAGACTAATATTATAAATATACATAAAACATTTTTTGTAAATTGTTTAATCAAGATACACACACACACACGCACGCACGCACACACACACACACACACACACACACCCCACATATATATATATATATATATATATATATATATATATATATATATATACCACACACACACACACAAAA
>JAQMYF010000012.1:13301577-13313021 GCA_030014195.1 Neosilurus mollespiculum | reverse complement strand
AAAATCGACTCAAGATCTTATATATATATATATATATATATATATATATATTTTTTTTTTTTTTACATTTTTTAACCAAGCATTTTATCTTCTCAGGTAATTTGGATAATAACTTTTACATTTATTTAATTTTTTACAAAATAAATTATAATATTCATTCATTCAATCATTTCCTGAAACACTTAATCTCAGCTGACTCTGGGCGAGAGCAGGGTACACCCAGCTCACCAGGTCATCCCAGACCATTGCAGGGCCAACACACACACAACCATTCACTCACATCCACACCTAGGGTAAATTTGGAACAATCAATTAGACTTAAGTGTATGTCTTCGGACTGTGGGAGGAAACCAGTGTACCCGGAGAAAACCCATGCAAGCACAGAGAGAACATGCAAACTCCCCATATAGAAACGTCCAAAGCCGGGAATCAAACACTGGACCTTCTTGCTGTGAGGCGGACATACTAACTACTACATCACCGTGCCACCATTCATTATTAAGAGTTAATTTTAATATGTTAATTATTTAATTGTTTTAAATAATACAATTTATATTTTTATTATTAAAATTAAATTATTTTTTCTTTCAAATAATATACAGGCCTCAAAAATGAGTAAATAATTCCATCGCAGTTGCAGATGATTACAATAATTCTAAAAATTAAAATCTTGTTATTATTATCTTAGAGGTGTTTCAAAATCATCTCCTCACCCACATATACAAGCTGCCTCATTAAGGTTCAGAAGCTAAGCGAGAACGACTTGGAGGAATGAGCAGACATCTGTTGTGACTTAAGCCCTACAATCCTCCACACTCCTGCTCTCAGGGGACTATTATTTACCCTGTCAGCACCCCAGCTGTCACAGTGTTAATAAAGGACCCCACCCCCCCAATCAACTCCCCCACCCCCCTTATGGCACGTGCCCCCACAGGCCCCAGTGTATGCGCGTGCCAGACACGTGTGTGTTATTCCCTCCATTACGAGAAATGAACCCACGCTTCTCTACTCTCTCCCACCATATGGTCCACTTCATGTCACAATGAATGGAGCAGCTAATGGGTCTTTACTCTGGGGACATGTCAAGTGCCATCTGGTTCCACTGGAGAGGGTGGATTCCCACTGAGAGCGTAATTAGCTCAACAGAGATTACAGGGAATAATGAGGTGTGGGTGCACTGGGTATCACTGAATAACTTTAATACAAAAGCTTCAACTAATTACCCAATTTCTTTCAATTCCCCCCAATATCTGGCTCTACCCTATTGTCTCCTGTTACACAGTGACAGCAAGGGACACCGAGACATGAGTCTGCTTTGGAAACCCTGGATTCACTGGATTCTTATTGTTGGTGCATCAGTGGCCTAGAAGGAGACTTTTTTATACAGGTTGAAATTTCTGTTAAATATAATTTATGTTAAATGAACACAGATATTTGGATGATACGTATTGACTATCTTGGTTCCAAATGGCAGTGACATCATCTTAATTTGTCCTCTGATGATTATTCTTTGATGATATTACGTCAAGTACACCGTTACACCGATCAGGAACATAAATTGCAACAATAAAGTGTGTATTTTTACATATTAAACTTCCTTAAACACACCGACAACCAAAACCTGTTTGCTGAAATTAAAAACTAACAAATCATTTACAGGAGACAGCTTTATTTCTATTATTAAATAATAATAATAAACACTTTTCATGTATTTAATCCAGTCTAGTCTAATTCATCAAAACAGGATTCGCTTCTCAGATAAGAAGAAAGAATAGAGTGTATTGTATCTATTTGGCTTATTTTAATACTTAATCATCAGAGGCCTCATATTCAGTTTTGCAAATGAGGTGTAGCTGTGTTTTGACGATTGATATAAAAAACCCAAGGTCCCAAATGTCAGGGTTATGTAACACGATAAAAGCGCTGAGCAAACTGTTGTGTTTAATAAGCAGGGCAACTGATATAAGGATTAAAAGCCAGGTTCTGCCACTGCTGGGCCACACTTTGCACGGATTTGTGCTGTAATACAGCAGCTGAAGAAGAGGAGGTGCTACCTATTTTCATGCACATACAGGAAAACTTAGTTGCCATGCTGATATTAGTATTTTGTAATTTTGTAATTAAAAAATTGCACATAAACAATATCTAGAAGGTTGAACAGTTCTTGATGTACCTCCTCATTAGGTGCCATTCCTTTAATGGGTTGCCCGTCCGTGATGTCGATGCCCAGAGACTTGTAATAGTCTCCAGTGCTGGGGTGCTTACTGAAACTTCGTGACTTCCTGTTGGAGTCCACCCGCCGCAGTCTGTCCGAGTTCTCCCTTCCTGATGACTGGTTCTGAAAATCAGAGCACACGAACCAGAACAAATGATAAATGAAGTCAACATGAGCCTTCTTAAATATGAAAATTACACTATAGATCCAGTCTATGGTTTACCATAATGCTCCTGATATTTAGGCATGAACATTTACTGTATTGTAATATTAGTATCAGATCACAGTCCATTTCATGTACATTTAAAATGAATTTTTGTCTGACCAGCTGTTAAAATTTTTCAGAACAGGGAACAAAGCTGTAACTAATTATTTCTGTTTATATTTTCTTTCATCTTTTTTAGTTCAAGAGTAAAATAACACACCATGTTCTTACGGAAATTAATAAAAAAAAGGAATTAAAGTAAGTCAAACAAAGACTCGGGACACCCATGAAATAATCGTACAGAAGACTACCGAGGTTCTTCCCTTCCCCTCTCTTTTCTTTTTTGGCCAGATGGATTTTCCTACACCACATGATATATTCTCTCTGGCCAAATGCACAATTCATGGCTGATGACTTGGAAGTCTGATGGTCATCTTCCTAAGCAACACCTTCCTCATCTTCTGTCCATACACTCTACCGTGCACCTGTTATATTCATTCTACTGCACATAGCATTGTTAAATATGGTTTATTCATGCCTTTCTTTTCATATCCAATAGTCTTGAATAAAAAAGGGTAACATTGTGGTCATGGATTTGCATCATTCCACTTATTTTCAAATAAAATCAAACAAAATCCACTGACCCGGCACAAATTTCCCCAGCGTTCAGGTCAGGGTGGACACACTTTGGGTTGTTAGAGTGGCATTTTATAGAATTACTTCTTGCATGGATTCTCTGCCAATTATGTGGCAGTAGTAAATTGAATAAAATCATGCAGGCACATGTGATCAGCTTAAGGTTCCTATCAAACATCAGCATGGGGAAAAGTGAAAACTCTGTGAATATGATTGAATATATATGGCAGACATGTTGGTCTCATACATGTTGGAATTTATGCAAAGTTGTACAACCCCCCCCCAAAACAAAATAACACTGACTGAGTGACACCTTAATGAGAACCGAATGCTTCAAGCTGTCAAGAAGTATATAGTAACAAATATAATCACTGTTTACAACCATGGTGAGCAGAAAAGCATCTCAGCATTGAACTTCGTGGTGCATAGGCTACAAAGGGGAAAAACACATCAGTTCCCACTCCTTTCATCTAAAAGCAACAGTGTGAGATGAACATGGTCACAGGTTCATCCAAACTGAAAGCTGAAGAGTAAGAAACTCTTTCCAATCTGTCCAGTTTGGTGGTATAATTCTATGCTAGGCTGTAATAGCCTCAGACTTCTTGCCCTGATAAGAGCACCAATAACCATGCCACAGTTATACCAGCAGCGAGATCACAAATTTCACAAATTTCCCCCCGTTTTGAAGTGTGATTTATATATTAACTGAAGCTCATGACCTGAAGCTCATGACCTTTATATACTGTAATGCTGCCACATGATTGGCTGATTGAATAGCTGCATTAATAACCTGTTGTTTAGGTGTTCCTATTAAAAATGACAATGTATGTTTGACTTCACAAAATACAGTACAATGAGATTTCATTGTGATATCCTTAAAATTCTCAATCTTCATCTTCTCCGCTTGATCCGGGATCGTGTCGCGGGAGCAGCAGCCTAAGCAGTGAGTTCTAGACGTCCCTCTCCCCAGCCACTTCCTCTAGCTCTTCCGGGGGGACGCCAAGGCATTCCCAGACCAGCCAAGAGACTTAGCCCCTCCTGCATGTTCTGGGTTGACCCTGGGGTCTCTTCTAATTTGAACATGCCCAAAACACCACACCAGAGAGGCGTTCGGGAGGCATTCTGATCAGATGCCCAAGCCACCTCAACTGGCTCCTCAAAACGTGGAGGACAGCAGTTCTACTCTGAGCTCCTCCAGGATGACAGAACTTCTCACGCTATCTCTAAGTGAGAGCCCTGCCACCCTGCGAATGAAGCTCATTTCAGCCGCTTGTATTCGCGATCTTGTTCTTTTGGTCACTATCCAAAGCTCGTGACCATAGGTGAGGGTAGGAACATAAATCAACTAATAAATTGAGAGCTTTGCCTTCCGGCTAAGCTTCCTCTTCACCACGATGGACCGGTACAAGCTCCACTTTACAGCAGAGGCTGCACCGATCCGCCTGTCATCTCCTGCTTCATCCTTCCCTCATTCATAAACAAGACCCAGAGATACTTGAACTTCTCCACTTGGGGCAGGACCTCATTCCAGATCTGGTGGGTGCATTCCACCCTTTTCCGGCTGAGAACCTTGTCGCCTTGGACTTGGAGGTGCTGACTCTCATCCCAGCTGCTTCACACTCAGCTGCGAATCGCTCCAGTCAGAGCTAGATATCTGGGCATGATGAAGCCAAATGGACAAACGTCATCCGATAAAAGCAGAGACGGACCCCTCCTTGAATCGCCACCTTATCGTGGTGGGGGGTTATCATTTCCTAATGATCCTGGGACCTATGTTGTTGGGGGCATTATAAGGCAAACAGGTCCTAGGTGAAGGTCCAGACTAAGTGAGGTTCAGAAGATCTCTATGAGCATTATTATTTCAAGGAAACAGTTTCCCTTGCCTGGATGCGGGTTACCGGGGTCCCCCCATGGAGCCAGGCCTGGGGGAGGGGCTCGAAGGTGAGCGCCTGGGCTTCTGCCCATGGAGCTCGGCTGGGCCCAGCCTGAAGAGGAGACATGAGTCCACCCTGCCATGGACCCACCACCTGTGGAAGGGGCTATAGGGGTCGGGCGCAGTGTGAGCCCAGTGGCAGCCAAATGTGTGGGTTCTGACGGACCGATCTTCAGCTACTACCTAAAATTAATTTGTGCTTAAAAGGAAAGTGTAATCATAATAGATACATTACAAAACACATGGGATCGCACAAAAGGTTACATTGAGCTCATGATGAATTTATCTGCTCCTTACAAAAAGTAAAACTAATCCTGAAACAACTGTCTAAGAAATTTAATCATGCCATATTGTGCTTAAACTTTCCAAGACTCTATGAATAGGGCAAAAATATGACTGCTTTGACTGCATTGTCATTCCTACTGATACACAAGCCTCAGAAGGAAATGAATGATGATATACAATATGCATAAGCAGTAGGATAAATGAAGGAAATAGATGATGATATTCAATATGCATATGCAGTAGGATAAAAATAGCTTCTGATTCACAGATGATTCCTTTGATGTGGAAAATGTAGATCACGCAACAAAAAAAAGTATAATATATGGTGTAGTATAAAGTGGTATATCTTTTGCCTCTGCTTCACTAGTGACATAATAAGCACACGGGCAAAATGGCCTTCATGAAATGTGCCAAAGAATGCGATTTACACAATCCGCTTCTCCTTTCTTCTGTGCTTTGTAATATTTTAAAACTCCCAATCAAGCCACTGCTTAATTCTACTTATCCTTTTATTTGATTATACTTCACTCATACCTGATGACAGTCTTTATACTAATCCTGATTGATATTAGAGTCACATGCTCCTTTCTATCTAAATACATACAGCCATCTTCTAGAATTTTCCATGTATTCAAAAAAATAAAAAAGCAATGCAATGCAGCTCTTCCGGGAGTCAACGAATTTTCCTAATGCAAAACCCCTCTATTTGCATTCCAATTCCACCTTTCCTTGTACGGTCTCAAAAACACTCCAATCATCAGCCATGGAAGCTGTACGGTTTGTTATTATACTATAATACCAACATGGCAGTTGTGATCACTACCAAAAAGCACACTAGGAAAATGGTGAAAAAAAAGAAAACAAAGCATGACAGTATAAAGGAGTGGAACAGGTGACAAACGAATAGGCTATAAAGACAAGCCTGAATAATTTAAATGTGCATGAAACACAGAGGACGTGGTGATGCCGCACATGCTTTTATGGCAATCTTAATGACATTAATTCAACAATAGATATATTTCAAGTACCTATCTATGTATGTATAATTCATAGTTTATATCCCGCATTACACTTTAACAAACACTGACCCCGATATGCCAAATCCACCATACCTATTTGCATTGTTGATTTAAGCCCCTTCCTCCCTTTAAACTGGCTTCTGGTGTAATGCAAGCCGACCCTGTGCAGGTGGTGTAATTGTCATAGCTCAGGAAAACTAGTGAAAGCCTTTGTAGACCTCTAGCTCACATAGACGTGACTTTCTAAACCCATCTCCATCAGAACTTATTGAATCTTTCCTTACTTATCCTCTGTACTTTAAAACTTCACCTTTGTCCAAATATGACTTACTGTAATTATGACTCATAAGCTCTGATAAAGATCTACAGAAAGGTTATTAGCACTGATAAGTAGATATAAAGCACTATTATATAAAGCACTCCTTACTGGCAAAACAACAACAACCAAGAATATTTACCTTCACATTTATACAGGACCTCCTACATAAGGAGTTTCAAGAGGGATCAAACTCTTGCCCGAGTCTAATCTAAAAATACTGAAAAGCATATGTTACCCTGTCTTTGTTGCTGTAGTCCAGTCAGTTTCAGAGAAGCTGAGAAGCCCAGAGTTGCCGGATGCACAGGTGACACCAGATCCCCATTCCACTGTGCATGTCACACTCTACCTGCCACTGGCTTTACCTTTCCCTGCCCTCACAGACGCACTAGCCAATCCTAGCCCTGCATAGTGATGTAACTGCCAAGGTGCTGACCAATCACAACACACAGCTTTTTATGCAAAGTGCAGTGACACACCGGCAGGGCATGGCTACCTGGTATTGAATCTCCAGCCGGCTTAACGATTGCGTTATGCACACTGGCAGTGAGCGGGAATCTGATTACAAACACAGAGCTCCTTTATTGTGAAAGTATGCCAGTTTCAATACTGGAAAGTATAAGAGTGCACTGCCAATCATTAAAGGAGTATTTTTAAAAGCAGCTATGGTGGCAAGAATAAAGTAGAGTAAATCCTGGAATTCCATACATTCATGTCTAAATCTAGCTTAAAATACAGCCTGGTCTTCATTTAACACTATCAGTCCATATTAAAGACCTCATTCATACCTTTGAGGAGTATGTTGGAAAAGCAATGTAAACCCTGACACAAATTACTTCATAAACGTTTATTGAAGTCAGTGAAACTGGAACACTTCAGTTTGCTATACCCAACAAACGTCTGCTGTGAATTGTGCCTCAGAAGACCTCTGATCAAGAACTGCTGACATGCATAAAAGTGCAACGGGTTACAATGTAATCTTTAGATATTCATCAGCCTAGACAAAATTAAGCATTGTGGCTAGTCTACATCGAAGTGGCACTGAGATTAGCTTGGATTCCTCCAAAAGGTCAAGGCAGAATCATTAATAAGAATATGTAAGAACCCTGGAGAAACAATTAGAAGCTATAAAGAATCATTGGATCTCTGTTCATGAATCTACAATACACACCTACTGTTATAGAGGCAGGGGGTCCATGGAAGGACACAGTACTGTGCACCTGAAATTTAAGCACCTTAACACCAAAGAGCATCCTGACACTACACAATGTTACTGGAAAAATGCTTTGTGACTTGATTAAAAGACAAAAAAAACAAAAAAACAACCAAACAAACAAAAAAACACCCATTGGTAAAGCATGGTGGTGGGGGCTTCATGATTTGGGGCTTCTTGGTGGTATCGGAGTCAGAAAACCTTGCTATCACTAACAGGAAAATGACTTCCCAAGTTAATTAAAGTAATTTACAGGATAATGTCACCATTCTACCTAGCAAACCAAAGTTCAGGAGAAGTTCGTTGATGCAGCAGGACAACAACCCTAAATACTGAATAAATCTATACATTTTGGTGTGCTCCGGGCAGTATTTAAACCAGGGGTATTAAACTCATTTTAACTGAGGGCTACATCACAAAATTTAAAAGTGATGCAGAGCTGAATAATCACTGAACTCCTATTACATTTTCTGACAACGCTTAACAGCGGCAAGCTAACATTCAATCTTTCTTGAGTCATGACTAGATGTTTATTTGAAATAAGCTACCGCCACATAGTGGAAGGATGATGAATTAGGTATTGTAATTATGGTAATGGTTGCAAAGAATGTACGATAATCATATTCTTTGAAAGCTCTTGCAGGCCACATAAAATGGGTTGGCGGACAGGATTAAGCCCGCAGGCCTGGAGTTTGACACCTGTTATTTACACCTTGATCCAGCAGAGACACACTAAGCAGACATCCTAAGAATATAGATCATTCCTCTTATGGAATGGTTCAACGTTCTTCCTGAATGTTGTGCAGGTCCTGATCCACAGATATCAAACGTGTTCCTTTAAGGTTATTGCTACCAAAGTTTTAACCAGTTATTAAATCTTAAAGCTTCATATACTGTTTTTTCCATCAGCACTGTAGATGTTTAAAGGGGTGGTGTCATGGTTGTTTGAAGAAAGTAGCCTATATAACATTGATGATATTTTTCACCAAAGCAAAGCTACTTAAATAAATGCAAATTCAGTTTGTGAAGGCTAACAATAATGAATTTGGGTCATAAGTAGTTTACTAGGACTTAGCAGCAGTATTTCAATCTTTTAAAAGTGTACAGGCCTAGAAGATTGCTGTAATCCATTCCCATTCAAGTCCTGTGGGGTTCGAAAACTTAAAATTCCTTTTAATTTTTAAGTTAAAAGGCTATTTAACAAATATTGACTATTTGTACTTTTGACTTTTTGTGAATCTGGCTAAAAATCATGACCGCTCCTTTAATGAGTGTGTTTAATACAGACATGAAAGTTTATAGTTGCTTCTGCGCTACTATGAAATTCCAAATTCCACTGTATAGGAAATACAACTTATTTTTTTTATCCTCAAATAACATAGCAATGTGTATTAAACATATGGCAGCATGCTATTCAAATGAATAAGACCTTGTCAAACAAATGGAACTCCAGTGAACACCATTAGGCTAAACAGGAGTCTGTGGAAGTGGTTTCCATGAGCACCTGTGGTTTTGCGGTAGCCTCGGGGGATTGTTTGTCATGCACAGTGCTTGTTGTTGCTATGCTCATTTCTCTTCCCAACTATTGCGAACAAATAGTGAGTTGCAGACTGCATGCGAGTGTATACAGTGTATGTGTGTACATATAAAAGGGTGGTCATGGCTGAGTGAAAAACAAACAACATCTGTAAACTCTATTAACTGGGATGCCAGTGTGAAGAGACATGTGCCATGCTTTTGGCTACCAAATACTTAATAGTCAGAAGAAAATTAACAAAAATAAACCGGACAAATATTTTTAACAATAATATTTGACTGTTAGCGCAAAAGCACAGTGCCACAGACGTTTATCAATCAATTAGCCAATGTTCAGTCACTGGATTAATTTGTGTAAACAAAAATACATACATTTAAATTGTTTATTATGTGTACTGCCATTTTTTGCCACTAATAAACAATGCACAAATGTAGACACAATATACAGCAAGCGGTGCTGGACCACGGCCAGGAAGATAATGAAAGACCTCAGCCATCCCAACAATGGACTCTTCTCTCTGTTGCGGTCAGGGAAACGTTTCTGTTCCTTGAAGGCAAACACAGAGCGAATGAGGAGGAGCTTCTTCCCGCAGACCATTCGGGTCCTAAACCAGAACACCCAGTACCTGGACTTTGTAGACCTACCCTACACATGATCATTACATTCTACCTCAGCTGATTGTTGCACACAAATTACACTCCTTGTACACCTTGCACTTCTCTGCACACACAATAACCACACTCACTGGACATCTTTGTGTGCATACTGCACCGACACATTATTTATTTATCGTCACTACATTTATATTTGACTTTTAACTATTGGTGTTTTTTTTATATTTTATCAAGTCTTTAATTTTTTTCTATGATAGTTTTTATTCTTCTTCAAATATAGGACAGTCGTAATAAGCATTTCACTACATGTATGTGACAAATAAATTTGAAGTAAATTGAATTGGCCTTTGAAAAAAGTCAGGAATTCTCAACTCCAGCACTAAATGCCTTCATTTACATACCCACACCAACTGTGGAAGGAAACTGGAGTACAAGGCTGAAGATAATTATAATTATAATAATTGTTTTATTTATTATTTATTTACATTATTTTCAAAGTAAACATAACTATTTCAGCGTTGAGTGAGTTGTCAGTGCAGTTTGGCCTAATGAGGGTGACTGTAGGAAAGTGGTGCTAGTTATAGCATGCTATTCCGCTATCACTGTTTCTGATCCTTTATAGGCAAATTCCACAAAAAATAACAAAATATGGAATTGAGAATGTATTTTTTCCCCCAGAATTACACCTTTATTTTTTAACCAAGCACAATTTTTTCAGCTTGTTGTGAGGAGCACGCCTCAAGTCTGAAAATTTTTTTCATTTTCTGGAATGCTTTTTCTGGGAGGTTAGGAAGAGTGAGGGATTTTGGTGCGTGATGTTCAACTTATCCAATGTCAATGATGAAATAAGTGGGGTCATGAAAGAATACCAAAAATTAGTTGATGCCTTTCCGCCAATCAAAAATATTTTAAATGTACCATAATATTTTTAGGCGGCACATTGGTGTAGTTAGGCTGAGAAGCTTAGCCCATCCGGGAGGAGCTCGGAGTAGAACCGCTGCTCCACCATGTTGAGAGGAGCCAGTTAAGGTGGCTCGGGCATCTGACTCGACTGCCTCCCGAACGCTTCCCTGGTGTGGTGTTTCGGGCATGTCCAACTGGGAAGAGACCCAGGGATCGACCCAGAACACGTTGGAGGGATTATATCTCTTGGCTGGTCTGGGCACACCTCTGTGTCCCCCGAAAGAGCTGGAGGAAGTGGCTGGGGAGAGGGACGTCCGGACCTCACTGCTTAGGCTGCTGCCCCCACGGCCCAACCCCGAAACAAGGGGAAGATGACTGATAACTGACTGATGTTGGTGTAGTGTTTAGAGTGTCCGCCTCACATAAAGATGGTTCTGGGTTTGATTCCTGGACTCAGCGAGGTCTTTTCTGTGTTAAATTTGCACATTATCCAAATCAAATCAAATTCAAATTCAAATTTATTTGTCACATACAAATTATACACAGTACAATATGCAGTGAAATGCTT
>JAQMYF010000012.1:13271962-13287588 GCA_030014195.1 Neosilurus mollespiculum | reverse complement strand
AAACTGTCAGTAACTGCCAGTTTAATCTCTCTGCACATGCAGTCCACATGCATGCACGCACGCGCACGCGCACGCGCGCACACACACACACACACACACACACACACACACACACACACACACACACACACACACACACACAGATGGCCATCTCAAGTTACTGCAACAGTGGGGTTATGTCCTGCTGGGAATTTGCTCTATTTCATATATAGTGAACTTGCCTTTATTTTTGTTCTCATCCCTTTAATTGGGGACCATCAACATTCCCTCCCATCCACTCAGCCTCATTAGCAAAGATTAGTCAACCATGACACAATTCAGTGGAAATAGCGGTCCTACTAACCACATAATAACATGTGTGACAGTGTTACTCCCCACCATATGTCAAACCAATGGCTGAGTTCAAAAAAGCATCTTGTTGAAATAGCATATTCATGAGGACAGCTATCATGCGTTCAAACTCTGAAAGAGCGCGAGTGTGCCCTCGTTCTCACTGGACCACTTTCCTGGGATACAGTTACTTATATCTAGGCTTGCAGTCTTATTAAGTTTGATTTATGGACAGGGCACATCTGTCTTATGGACCCCCTTAGCACATCTGCCTCACAGCAAGAAGGTCCTGGGTTTGAGTCCCGGGCTCGGCGAGCGCATTTCTGTGTGCAATTTGCATGTTTGTCCCATGCTTGAGTGGGTTTCATCAAGGAACTCTGGTTTCCTCCCACAGTCCAAAGACATGCACATTGGGGGGCGCTAGTGAGCTAGCAATGGAGTAAGACACACTGAATTGAGCTCCTGCCTAAACTCATCTAAAACTCCGTCTCATTGCGCTTCTATGGCTGACTTGACACGTGTACTGCTTTTTAATCTTCTTAGACAGTGATACTTTTAAGTTTGAGTCGTGTGCATTAAGTAAATGGCGAGTAATCTCCGCAAATACAAATACACCGCCCCGCTGCTAGCAACAGAGCTAACTCACCAGGGCAACCTTCATCTGCTCAGCCGGAACATTCCCCCCCCCCCCCCCCCCCACTAGAGGGAAAGATGGATTCTCTGGCCCTAAAAGAGGAAGTCCTCGCCTCTCTGAGAGCGGACATTGCTTTAATCATCAGGTCTGAGCTGAAAAGTGTTCTTTCCGATGAGCTTAATGCTGTCAGAAATTAGTTAAAAGAACTCAGATCGACCGTCCGCTCTGATATGGACTGTGTGAAGGCTACAGTTGCCAGTCTGGAGGAAGGCTTAACAACATGGTTGGATGAAGTCACCGCATTACAAACAGCTGTCGCCAAGCTAAAAATGGAGGTTGAAGAACTGAGAGAGAGGAATGAGGATATTGAAGGAAGACTGTGGCGGTGCAACATTCGTATTATGGACATCACAGAAGACCCAGATTCGAGCTTCACTGCTTCAGTTTCCAAACTGCTGAAAGAAGTTCTGCACTTACAGAAACACATCCTGGTGGACCGCTCACACAGAGGGCTCACACCGAGAAAGCCAAATGGTAAACCCCGGGTCATTATTGCTAAACTACATTACCACCAAGTACAGTTGGCAGCCGATCGCCATTTTTCCGCACTACACAGCAAGGGTAGCTAAAGCCCGTGCTGCGTTTAACGACGTCAGGAACCTGCCCCGTCGCAAAAGTGATGTCTGCTATGGAATACTGTTTCCTGCATGTCTCCGCATCTCATACAACGGGGTCACCAAAGAGTTTCCAGACCCGGAAACGTGAGGAGCACGGTTGTGACAGCTGAATCTACCGAAGAAACTTAACTAGACCCGTGCTTAAACCTAGAGAGGCAACTTTTTTTTTTCTCTCTTGTTTTTTCTCTTTCTCTTCCTGTGTGCCTTGATGAATGTTAATTGGTGGGAATTCTGAACAATGAACGCACACGGATCATATATTATATTTATAATGATGTTTATGTTAATTTCAGTTTGCAGTTACTGTGCAATACTACTGTATCTTCTATATTAAGGGGAGCTGGCTGGAGCTACCCTGCTGTTCATTTAGTAGTGCCCCAGTATCCACATTCATGTGTGATTTACTACAGGATAGGGCATATTGTCATTATGTTCTTTTAGATGACAGGGGAAGGAAAATCGGGAAACCTGCTTGGCCTGTATCAGTGGGTTATATCATAAGTTTTTGGTTTAAGGTTCACTACCCCATAGTTGTTAGAGGTTTGAACTGTCTCGTTCTCTATGTAATCAAAAATGGCTAATGATAATGATGCAGGACAGGATACAGGCTGCTTGGTAAAATTTGTAAGTTGGAATGTTAAATCACTGAATCAACCTGTGAAATGTAAAAAGGTACTCACATACCTACATAATCTTAAAGCTGATATCGCTTTTCTCCAGGAAATGCATCTCCGGGTTGCTGACCAGTGTAGATTAAAGGGAGGTTGGATTGGACAAACCTATCATTCTAGTTTTAACTCTAAGACAAGAGGAGTAGATTCTTATTAGCAAAAAAATCCCATTTATAATGTCTAAAGTAGAGTCTGATCCTTCAGGACGCTATGTGATAGTGGTGGGCCATCTGTATGGACTTCCAGTTGTCTTGGTGAACATTTATGCCCCGAACTGGGATGACTGTCTTCTTCAACAATATTTTTTCTTGATTGCCTAATATGGATTCGCATCATCTTGTCTTGGGTGGAGATATAAACTGTGTACTCTCTTCAGTTTTGGATCGCAGCTCTCCCAAGGCAGTAGCAGACTCAAAACCAGCCCAGGCAATTGAAGGAATTGGCCCAGGCCCAGGAATAGCTGATGTCTGGCGTTTCCGTAACCCTACAACCAAGAGCTACTCCTTCTTCTCTCCAGTTCATAATTCATTCTCAAGAATAGATTATTTTTTCATAGACAAGAAACTTCTCCCCAATGTAAGAGATTGTGAATACCAATCCACTGTCATTTCAGATCACGGCCCTCTAGCTATGACTGTGTGCATCTCTGGAGTGGCTACTGGGCACCGGCATTGGAGACTTAATCGTCCACTTCTCTCTGATGATCATTTTGTGACGTTTATCAAATCAAAGATTTAGTTTTTCCTTGTCCATAATCAGACCTCAGGAGTTACATACTCCTTAATATGGGAATCATTAAAAGCTTATCTGAGAGGGTAGGTCATTTTATAATGTGCAAAGCAAAGGAAAGTACGTGCAAATCGTCTGATGCAACTGGCCAATGACATTCTGAAGCTAGACCCGTTGTACAGTGTTTCACCTTCAGATGTCTTGCCTAAACAACGCCTGACACTCAAAATGGAATTTTACCTCCTCTCCCCCCATCAAGCAGAAAATTTATTTTGAAATCTCTGCACAAATATTATGAGCATGGGGAAAGAGCTGGTAAAGTTCTGGCGCATCAGTTACGCCAAAGAACTGCTAACCAATATATATCAGAAATTAGGGATGATCAGAATTTAACACATATGGTCCACTTGGATATTAATTTGTGTTTCTACAATTATTATTCACACTTATATACCTGCATTTGATCAAATTGAATGGCATGAATGAATAAATCTTTTTTATGCTCTTGAAAAATTAATTATTATTTCAAAATTTCTGTCCTGTTCTGTGTAGGGGGTTGTACAGAAAATTTTTTAGATTCCTCCCTAATTTAATTTTACTATGTAAAGCTGCTTTGTGACAGTGTCAATTGTAAAAAGCGCTATACAAATGAAACTGACTTGACTTGACTTGACTTGACTTATCCCCAATGGCTGCAGTGTGCACAAACATTTCTGCTTTCTTTAACCTACAAAGAGGCACTAGACAAGGTTGCCCATTGTCACCACTCCTAATTGCAGTTGCTATAGAACCATTGGCACTTGCTATAAGACAGGATACCAATATTAAAGGAATTACTCGTGGTGATCAAGAGTGCAACATTTCCCTTTATGCTGATGATCTGCTCCTATATATCAGTGACACCCTGGGCAGTTTCCCTCATATAGTGAACATTTTGGATACTTTGGGAGAATCTCTGGTTATAAAGTTAATTTCCAAAAAAGTGAATTGATGCCAATTAACCCAGCTGGGAGAAATATATCCTTTAGCTCCACACCTTTCATTAAACACCTTTTATAAAAAAAGTTTAAACATTTGGGCAACTGGATAACCCTGAACTATAAGGACCTTTACAAATGTAATTTTTTGCCCCTCATAGATCGTTTGAAACAAGACATCAGAGTTTGGGATATGCTGTCCCTCTCCTTAATGATGGTTTTCTTGCCTAGGCTCCTCTATTTGTTCCAAAACATTCCTATTTACTTAACAAAAATAATTTCAGTCTACTGACAGTATTTCAACCTTTATTTGGAACAAGAAACCTCCCAGAATTTCCCATTTCCAGGGTGGCTCAGCACTCCCACATTTCTTACACTACTATTGGTCAGCAAACTTTTTGCTTTGATCTACTGGATGGATGGTGAGAGCTCTCATGACGCCCCCTTGTGGTTAACCTTGGAGAGGGCTGCTTGTGACGCTACCTCCTTGCCAGCTCTCCTGTGTTGTGAGCTTCCGTTTCTAAAAGCAACCTCTCCTTATACTTCGAGTCCTGTTGTGCAACATTCTATCAAAATTTGGAATCAATTAATTAATTAGTGGTTAAGGTGATGGGTTACTGATCCAAAGGACAGCGGTTCGATCCCCACTATCACCACTGTTGGGCCCTTGAGCAAGGCCATTAACCCTCAATTGCTCAGTTGTATAAAAATGATTGTAAGTCGCTCTGGATAAGAGCATCTGCCAAATGCTGTAAATGTAAATGTAAATCAAGGAGGTCATTTGGGATCTGCTTTTCAGCCCCAATTGCTAAGAATCATATGTTTCCCCCCTCAATCCTTGACCGCGCATTTCACGTCTGGGCTAATGGGGGATTTCCAAACTTTGCTTCCTTTGTGCAGCTTGTGAATAGATTTAGTATTCCTAGATCTCATTTTTATAGATATCTTCAGCTGTGTAGCTTTGTGGCTTCTCATTGTAATTACTCTCCCTCCCACCCACTGAGTCCCTGCTAGACTGTATACTTAAACTTAAATCCAACTCAAAGCAGGTTATAGGTAGGGTTTACAAACTTCTCTGCTCACATGATTCAGCACCTTTAGAGCAACTAAAAACTAAAAACTAAGAAGAAGATTTAAACAAACAAATCTCTGATGCAACCTGGCTTGTTTTAAACAAACAAATTTCTGATGCAGCCTGGCAGAAAATCATTCACAGGATTTACACATCATCAATCTGCCAGCAGCACACTGTGGTCAAAGGTCAGATTATCCAAGATCAGATCAGATGTGGACCCTGTAAGCAACAGATGCAAGCGAGATCCTGCAGACCTGCTCCACATGTTTGGGGCTTGCCCTAAACTGTTCCTTTTCTGGCATTCAATCTTTGTAGCCTTTTCTAAGATGTTGAAAGTTTCACTCAGTCCATCTCCATTGATTGCTCTATTTGGATTTGGACAGAATATAAATATTAATAAATGGCAGGAAGATATGCTGGCCTTCTATACACTTCTAGCCAGACAACTTATTTTGTCCAGGTGGAAATACCCTTACCCCCCTGCTTATTCGCACTGGATTAAGGAGGTTATGACATATCTACAACTTGAAAAAATAAGATATTCTATTCAAAGCTCAGTCAAAAAGTTCTATGATACCTGGCAGCCTTTCTTGACTTTTTTTTTTTTTTTTAGGAAATATTGATGCAAAGAAATTGAGACAATGAGGAAAAATGTGACTTTTTATTCAGCTTAGTGGTGCAGGCCTGGCAGGTGGTGTGTTCAGGTACACTCTGACAGTTTTGTTAGTGTAGACCTGTGTGTATCTGCTTTTTCTTTTTTCTTTTTATTCTACTTACTTTCTATAAACCAGCTTGTTGTATGGCTTGTTTTTTTCTTTTAGTTGTTTCTGTAAACTGAAAAATGCAAATAACCAGACTTTGAGCATAGACATGCACGTTAGTCTAATAGGCTATTTCCAGCTGCCCCTAGGTGTAAGTGTGAGTGTGAATGGTTGTGTATGTTGGCCCTCTGATGACCTTGCAAGCTGTTTAGGGAACTTCACCCAGTATTGGCTGAGATAGGCTTCAGCCTCCATGCATCCCTTAAAAGAATTCAGCGGTTCAGCAAATGAGAGATGAGAGTAAGTGAAATACCGTATCATTACAGCCAAGTGGATACAACTGAGCAATTGAGGGTTAAGGGCCTTGCTCAAGGGCTCAACAGTGGCAACATGGTGGTACTGGGGATTAAACCCCATTGAACTTTCGGATCAGAGCCGTATCCACTGAGCCACCACTGCCCTTAAAATGAAATGACCCATTTGACAGATTACGAAATGTTCGACATGGGCGGGAAAGTGACGCACATTCCCTTTAATGGTAAAGTCTTCTCTGTCCGAGCGATTACGCCTTAGCCTGCACCTCATGCAAATGCTGGTCTTCCACTTTGCATCTGGATGAACTTACACCTGCTTTCCCTTCTGCGTGCAAAGCTTATATTCAATTTATTTGAGTTCCACAGCAACTACGAGCATAATTATTAATTTGATGCTATTATTAAAATTGGATGTTGCATATACTGTACAGGTTTTTTCCACTGGCTAAAGGTTCTTATTTTCATGTCTCATAATTCCTTGGTATGTAGTATGATAACATAGAACACACTGTTCCCTGACACTTAATCATGTCATCACCCACCTCCAGCTCCCCGTTTTCAGCTGCGTCATGGAGAGGCGTCCCACCCCAGTTGTCTGACACAATTTCGCCACCGTGGAGGAGGAGCCAGCTGAGAACCTTGGCATGACCACGGCTGGCTGAAAAGTGCATGGCAGTGGCACCGTCATTGTCTCGGTCAGACAGGCTGATGTTTGTGAAGTCCGTCTGCACAGAAATGAAACAGACCCAATGTATGGGATACTGGCACACAAGCACACTGGCTCACAGAATGTTAGGAGACATGCAAATGCAAGAGATAGTGAAGCATCTTTATAGCATTTAGAGAAAAATCCCAGACTAGGACAAGGCAAGGACAGTCTGTATTTACCCAGATCAATTCAAATTACATTGTTCTCTGAGCAATATTTAGCATTCAATGCTAATTACTTCTTTAAGCTCAAGGTCTGAATCAAAACGATTCCACTTGGTTTTGAAGGTGCTGCTAATCATCTTAACACCCTCCCCCTTATTTTTTCTGCTGTTTCTGGAATCAAACCGTGACCTTTCTGTCCAGACCCAGAAAAGTCTGCTGAAATGGCCATGATAGTCCCAGCCATGATTCTCATGTATCACCCAGCTTTGTGAAACCTCAGAGTTAGATTTTCGTGGAGAAATATCTGTGTCCATTAACCAATCTCTTTGTTCTCTTTCGAAAAATCAAGCTTGACCGAAAGTTTATTTTATATTTAATGTTTCCGGCTGATTGTTTTGTTTTTAGACTGTAATTTTTTACAGATTTTAAAAGGAATTGAAACTGCTGGGTGAAGGTGACAGTGACTGGAGGTGAAAAGAAGTACAAACTGTACTCATGTAAATACTTTATATGCCTAAATTGTACATGCAAATCAGAAATGACTGCAAAATCCTGCAAAACCTTTTTTCACTTACCAGCCAAACAATTACAGGATTATGTCCCATCTGGGCGGCAGCATGCAGAGGCGTCATTCCATCATTGGCTCTAATAGTTGGCTCTGCACCGCAATCCTTCACCAGGTACTGGACAGCCTCTAGATGGCCTTCCTGACATGCAAGATACAGAGGTGTGGCACCGTTCTTGGTTTGGAAGTTGACAACACTGATGGAAAACAGAAAGGAAGAACTAGCTCAATTATACAAGACCGAACTGATAAAAGATAAGGGGACAGGATGTAATGACTTCATTTAACAACACAATCAAACAATGCTTTAGACTCTCAAGCATCAGAAATTGTGAAGCTTTAAATCTCTGATTTCTGTAAAACTGAATTGATGGCCACATGCTTGATGACCACCTGAAATGCTCACAATAATACAGCTAAACAATCTTTCATACGGGCGGCAGAGTAGTGTAGTGATTAGCATGTCCACCTCACAGCAAGACGGTAATGGGTTCAAGTCCTGTGCTCGCCAAGGGCGTTTCTGTGTGGAGTTTGCATGTTCTTCATGTGCATGTGTGGCTTTCCTCTGGGTACTCCAGTTTCCTCCCACAGTCCAAACACATGCAGAGTAGGCTAACTGGCTATTCCAAGCCCCTAGGAGTGAATGTAAGTGTGAATGCTTGTGTTGGCCCTGCAGTGGACTGGCGAACTGTTCAGGGTGGTAGCTTAAGCTAGATCTGTCTATTGCTTTAGCTTTTGACAAACGTTCAGCCAAATCATTTTCACTGTTCATCAAGAATAATAAATTAATGCTTAACACCCTCACAGATAGAAATAGTCTGAACCCCTATTTTAAGCCAATCAATCTCTCTACCATGTTTTCACTGTGGGCCAATGGTGGCCCGGTGGTAGGGTGCTGGATTACTGATCCCAAGGTCAAAGGTTCAAGCCCCACTATCAGCAGGATGTCACTGCTGTCCCCCCAGTGCAGCTAACTGGGTTATCAAAGGCCGGCCATGTATGTAAAATGTATGTGAGAGGCATGTAAAAGAACCATTGCTGACTTTCGTCAAGAGCAGGCAGAAAAGCCGTCAGCGTGTTTCTGCCCTGAGTCGGCTGAGATGGGCACCAGCCTCCCCGTGACCCTAATTAGGATCAAGCGGTTTGTGGCTGATCAGGATGTTGTTTCCACTGAGTGATGTACGACAGTCATGTGATCACTTCTGTTTGTATCAAGTTCACACAGTCATAGCACTGTTCTCATTATGTTTCGGTTTAATGAATCACTCACTTACTCAGTCATTTGCACAGGGGAGGCTGGAACCTATCTCAGCCAACACTGGGCAAAGGCTGGGTACACCCCAAACAGCTCGCCAGACAATCACAAAGTATAATTAATAATTTGTTGTGTTTTAGAAATGTTATATATCTCAGTAAAAAAAAAGCAAGTTTTTCAGTTGGTATTTAATTGGCGGTATAGTGATGTGCTACTTCACCATCTAAGCCATTCTTATCAGCCAAACCAGCTGAAATCTCCAATCACATCAGGAGAGCAAAGCGTAAGTGAGAGCCTCCTGTCTTAACCCTAAGACAGTTTAATTTGTACACCAGCTGACAAGTTAGTAACAAGTTCCCTAAGAGGATTAGTGTTTCTCCATTAGGTTCAATGCACGGCTAAGTAATGGAAATGGAGTGAGGGAGTCAAGGAGAAGGAGAACAGCCGCAGTGTAATGTACCATTATATCATTCTCTCATATCAATTATATCATTTTTCTCTTTCTCACACACACTGGAGGAGATACTCTCTTAATCCTACTTGGGTCATGTGGGGTGGGGTCGGGGTGTCTGGTTCACTGGGTGAAGGCGGGGTCATGCAGGTCTCACACACACACCCACCCACAGACACACACACACACACACACACACACACACGACCATTCACACTCACACTCACACCTAGGATAAATTTGGATCAGCCCTAGTAGGATAAAGTGGTTCACCAAATGAACGACTGAATTACTCACTCTCTCACTTGCTCATTTGCCAAACCTCTTAATCCTATTAGGGCTGTGGGAGGCCTGAGCTCATCTTATCTCGAAGGTGGGGTACACCCTGAACATCTCGCCAGACCATCACAGGGCCAACACACACAACCATTCACTCACACACTCATATGTGAACAGCCAATTAGCCTAATGTACATGTCTTTGGACCGTAGGAGGAAACCGGAGTACCCAGAGGAGACCCATGCAGCCATGCGGAGAACATACAAACTCCAACCCAGGACCTTTTTGCCCAAAAACACCAACAAAAAAAGTTCAAATATTTTAGAGCAGGGCTAAATGAAAACAAAGAGGCACTGAATATTTCAAACTACAAGAAGAGGGTTTATTCAGGGGCTCTGTCATTAGGAAGTGGTCAGACAGGTGAAAGATTAATGAGTGTAACCTAGCAGCCTCAGTCACCTGTGTACTGGGTCAAGAGAGAAAGCAGAATAAGCTTAGAATCACTCTACTATGCTAACACACACACACACACACACACACACTACAGGAACACTGTAGGAAACAGAATCCTTAGAAATGTAACATATTCGACATTCAATATCGGGCCACCTTAAGAGCTGACTGTTTGTCTCAGTGGCAGGATATATGTGCATAATTTAGGCTGTAGTAAAAAAAAAAGTCTTGACCTCTAACATAAGTCAGTACAAATGGATTAACAGCTGAAAATGCAAACAAAAAACTCATCCAAACATCTAACATGATTTTTTTTTTCTCAAACGACAAACATTCTCTGCTAAGCTAAGTGTCACAATCATGTTCATAGCACAAACATATTGGGTATCTGGAGAGAGATACTGAGGGCTTTTCACACTGAGGTGAACTGCGGTTCAAAATCCTAACGTTACTGCAAATGAACCGACTAACAAGATTAAAACTCATTCTTTGCTTGTGGTAGCATTTATCATAGCTAACAAGTACAATACGCAGTATGCTATGCTATTTTTACATTTAATCAACCCCTAAGCTACAGAGACATGGCTATGAACATAGCTTTATCATTTTTCTATTCAGAAGAAAGAACCACAAGATTTTTATGAGAAATTGGACCAAATTTCCTAAAGCAATGCTGCTTTCAAAATGCTATCATAGCTAGCAATGTTCAAGTTACCTAGCATTGATTAGACATAATTAGCAAGGTTCGCTTTCTTTTACACCGGCATGGTGGCATGGTGGCATAGTGGATAGCACATCCACCTCACAGCAAGAAGATCCTGAGTTCGAGGCCCCCCAACCCCCGCCAGGTTTGCATGTTCTCCTCATCCTTGTGTGGGTTTCCTCCGGATACTCCGGTTTCCTCCGCCAGTCCAAACACATGCATGTTAGGCTAATTGGCTGTTTCAACTTGCCCCTAGGTGTTGGTGTGAATAGTTGTGTGTGTGTTAGACCTGCAATGGTCCGCCCAGTGTCGGCTGAGATAGGCTCCAGCCTGCCCACAACCCTAGTAGGATTAATTGGTTCAGAGTGAGTAAGAGTGTGTGCAACAAGCAATGGTAAAGTTAGCTAGTTTAATTTATGGGTAAACATAATTAGGTTCTTTTAGAAGAATACAAAATATAAATCTTATCCACTTAAATAAATCATTCAAATAGCCACAGTTTACTTTTATTACTCTTAAGCGTTAACTAGTAGCTATATGCTAACTCAATAAGAGATTGCTCCAAGTATAAACAACCTTATTTTAAATAATATGATGGCTAGCAATAAAGAGGGTGACCCTACATGTCAAATTACAGTAATGTGCATCTCAATTTGTCATTTTAATTTGTGAGTATGTGTGTTTCTTCAGCATGGGCTTCCTCTTTGGATCAAACCACTTGCTAAGCCCAGCTAAAGCCTTTAATCTGCACTAGGTGATTGCATAACTGTCCACTGCCATACAAAGTAATATGTCTGTGTTAAGTTCTATATCTGTATGCCTTGTGTTGTTTTTATATGCCATTAGCATTATCAGTGGACAGCCACTGAATATAGTCCATGGCCTGTGACACCAGGATACGAGCAGACAAAAGCACAATCTGATCTGTCTCATAAATCACTGCCACACTGTCCGATCCCTTTCTCTATTTCACAAAAGGACACTGATATCCTAATGAAAGACAGATTACACAGCATTACACATCTGGCAAAAACACCTGCTGGTAACAGGCAGCATGTTTGCTGTACAGAACAGATAGCAATGGAACAAGATTGGACAGTTTAGACTTTTTGTGAAATCAGAGTTCATTTCTGATTCAGTGCTACTGAGCCATTTAGCCATCTGTTAATCTGGTGTTTGTCACGCAAGAAAGAAAATGTACATGGGGGTTAAAACTTATTACACCTACAACTTTAGTTTCTCTTACATCAACATGGAGCAACACTGAAATTAAACAAACTATTATACACCAATCAGCCATAACATTAAAAACATGAGTATTAACAATTGATGTGAATAGCTTTGATTATCTTGTTACAGTGGTGTATTAGGCAAACAATGAACAGTCAGGTCTCGAAGTTGAGCAAGCATATGGATATGAGTGACTCGGCAAGAACCACACTGTTATGGCTAAATGACTGGGTCTATTCATCTTCAAAATGGCAGGTCTTGTGGGATGTGTCTGGTACGCAGTGTTAAGTACCTACCAAAGGGGTTCCAAGGAAGGACAACCAGTGAACTCAGTGATGTACATGAGGATTGAAGACGAGAATGTCTGTTCTGATCCCACATGAGAGAAACGGTAGCGCAAACTGCTAAAACTGTTAATGTTGCATATGATAGACAGAAGTCAGGACAAACAGTAAGGCAGCAAGCTGTTTATGGAGCTGTATAGACACAGAACAGTCAGGTGGTGTTAATGTTATGGCTGATCAGTGTATACTTCTTTTCTCCAAGTCATTCATTCATTCATTTTCCAGATCGCCTAATCTTACTAGGGTCAAGGGGAGACTGCCGTCTATGTCAGCCGACACTGGGAGAGTGGGGTACACCCTGATTAGCTCACCTCTCCGTTGCAACACACACAACTATTCACACTCACATTCATACTTAAGGGCAATTTGGAACTGCCAATTAACCTAATGTGCATGTCTACTGACTGTGGGAGGAAACCGAAGTACCCAGAGGAAACCCACCCAAGCACAGGGAGAGCATGCAAACTCAACACAGAAACACCTAATTCCGGTACTGGAACCCAGGACCTTCTCGCTGTGAGGCAGATATGCTAACCACTACACCATTGTGCCACCCTCTGTACTAATCTGAGGAGGAAACCATGAGAGGAACCAGGCTCAATAAAGAACCCATATGATTCTACTGGACAAACATTCCTGTTCTAGACTGTATTGCTTTAATCAAACATGTGCCATGGCATAAAGTGTAGTGTTGTTCCCTTTTTGATGTAGCGTGCTTATTTTCTCAGTTCCAGAATTAGTTTTGTATTATACAAAATGGGTGGTGTAGTGTTCAGCAAGTCCACTTCACATCAAGAATGTCCTGAGTTTGAGTCCTACGCTTAAGCATTACTGTGTGGAGTTTGAATGTTCTCCCCATGTTTGTGTGGATTTCCGCTGGGTACATCAGTTTTCTCCAGTTACAAGACATGCACGTTAGGCTAATTGGCTGTTTCAAATTGCCCCAAGATGTGGGGGTCTGTGTGAATGGTTGTGTGTGTGCTGGCCATATGATCAGGTGAGCTGTTCAGGGTGCCGTGCCTTCGCCCAGAGTCGGCTGAGATAGGCTCCAGCTTCCCCTACCAGGATTAAGCGGTCTCCATGGTGTCATCATAAAGAGTCTCAGTGCAGTTTTGTTATATCGCCACTGCAGTGCTATCAAAAGTGCCCTCAAGTGGAAAGCAAGGAGAACACAATAACCCTAATGAAGGTCATTGTTAGCATTTGGATGCCAAATCTGCAATATTTCAATGAGGTAACTAATTCTGCCATAGGGGCGTTATCACCTGTCTACAAAAACAACCCTATCAACACAAGGCAGGTCTGGCAGAAAGCAAACCTCTATTCAACAGTATTTGTTTACCTCATTAGGCCACGGCTCACCATGGTGACGGAAGCACATGCTGCTGAATGGGACTGAGGAACTGAGCACTAGCACAGCTTTCTTCCTTATTAAAATTTCAGGCGTATTGAATCTGTCCAAATCGAGAGGAAGAAAGGGAAAGAGTGAACGCAGTCTGGACCGGGCCTAAAACTCACTCATGCTGCAAGCGTATCCAGCTCACGTGTAATCCTTTCAGGAAAGTTCACTCCAGTTTTGGGTAGTTATTTAGTTATTCATCTTAGAGCACGTTATTCAGTAAAGACTATGAATTGTAAAAATGAATACAGTAAAATTTATAGATATATGTTATGTAGTTATAAAAGCATTAAATGTCTTTGGGAAATAATCAATTCAATCAATTATATCTTCAAATCAATCTAGTTTTAAGTGTGCATTGATGACCCTGTCTGTTCTGAGTGACAACCTGTGTTCCTCATTTTGACTTAAGCATTATCCATTCGGAAATATAATTTCTAGCCCCAAGATAGTGGACAAATCAAATCAAGTCATTCCCATGTAGTATATGCTAATAAGCAATTAATGAATATGGCGGGCAGTGGTGGCCCAGTGGTAGGCTGCTGGCTCACTGATAAAAAGGTCAGGGGTTCAAGCCCCACTATTACCGAGTTGTCACTGTTGCCCCCATAGATAGGTTATCAAAGGCCAGCCATGTCTCTCACTGTCTGTCTGCAGTGAGAGGCATGTAAAAAAAAACATTGCTGTGGTTTGTGAAGAGTAGGACATTGGGTTGCCATCAGCGTGTTTCTGACCTGCGATGGCCTGGCGAGCTGTCCAGGGTGTACTCTGCCCTCACCCAGAGTCGACTAGGATGACTGGGAAGCGGCCATTTCCATATACAGAGAAACATGGATTTCAAAAAAGATAGATAGGCTACACCCTACTGTCAGTGCTGTTGGGTGGTGTACCTTTGGTTTGCCATCATGGTCATTACAATTAATTCTCAGAAACAGCTAAAAACAACATAAATAGTGAGAAAATAAAATGTGGTTTTGTTAGTTCAGGGCTGCAATGCTTCGCTGAGGAGGAACACTGGCGCATACCAATTGTGCAGTAATCATTCGACTTATCCGACGTCAATAATGGATAAATCGGCTCATAGAAGAATTCCAAGAATTATGGCTTTCCAATTAGAAACAAGAAAATATTTTGAATAAATAATAATGGATATAAAAAAGGATAAATAAACTTAAATCAATTGGGAGGAAAAATGCAGGGATTACAATTGTCAATGATTCTGAAATTCTTGAAATGTATAAAATGCCATCCAAAAATTAAAAAGAAAGCTACACAATATGGCCCATGTGTTTTCAGTTTCTAAAGATGCCCTAATGGAGTGTGCATGCCTGTTGTCATGCATTAGAAATGCAAAAATAAACCCCACAAATCTCGTTTTAGTTTGCTTTCCTTTCATTTCCATGAATATACGAAAACAATTATTCACCTGAGGCTCAGAATTATTAATGAATAGTTCTGTGGATGTTCCACCACTTCACCCTTGGTGAGTAATTTTTAAAAAGAGTACATTCACCACCCAGTTAATTAGCAACACCTGAACATCTGTGCTTTCATGCAGTTATTCACTCAGACAATCACCTTGTAGTAGCACAATGCTTAAACTCATTCGGTACAGATCAAGGGCTTCAATTACTGTTTGCTTAAAACACTGGAATTGGGAAAACATACAATCTAAGTGATTTTGACTATAACACTGTTGTTGGTGCCAGATGGTGTTCTCCTGGGATTGCACCACCCACTACACACAAACTGGCATTTTATAAACACACAAGTTTGGTGTGAAAACAAAGATACAGATTTGTGTATATACTTTGTATTTAAGGTGATTAATTACTGATCCGAAGGTCAGCGGTTCAATCCCCACTATCACCACTGTTGGGCCCTTGAGCAAGGCCCTTAACCCTCA
>JAQMYF010000012.1:13261425-13271862 GCA_030014195.1 Neosilurus mollespiculum | reverse complement strand
TTGCTCAGTTGTATAAAAATGATAATTGTAAGTCGCTCTGGATAAGAGCATCTGCCAAATGCTGTAAATGTAAATGTGAATGTGCTAAAAAGAAGTCTACAGTAACTCTTTACAATCATGGTGAGGAGAAAAGCATCTAAAAAAAAATACCCATCAGATTTTGAGACATAGGCTAAACTTGCAGAAGAACACAGTGGGTTCCATTCCTGCCTACCAAAAGTAGGCTCAGGCTCAGTGAAACCTGGGGGGGACAGCCTTATGTTCCAACAGCCTGTTGGTCCGCCTGTCCTACTCATATAAGATGGGCACCTTGCTTAAATCAGTTGGGCACTCTAGTCAGTTCAGTTGTGTTAGGGTAGGGCTGTTGAACCAATGGGGTGTAACCTGTCTGACCAATGGGCTGTGGGACCAATGGGCTGTCGGAATGTAGGGCTGGCAGCTGAAGAGTAAAAACTCTGACTGAAAAAAATCGAATAGTCTTGTTTCATGGAACGAAACAATAAAAATGACAAGTTGGAAGACTTATAGAGTGCACAAAGTATACAATATGTCTGACATTTGTAAATGGGAGGCACATGCACCTGCCACAGTGCACTCGTTAAGGATGTATGTGTTCAATGGAGCATGTAGAATCTGAAGCACAATAACAAGGCCATATGTGTTAAGTGTTATCTCTGTGGGGGCAGAGTTCCTCTGAGACAGAGCTGATTAGCAACTGTGTATATGTGTGTGACATGAGAAGGAGACAAGAGGGAAAAAAGCAGAGCTTATTTTACACTGCTGGTTTCTGCATTTCCTAAAATCAGAACAACAACATAATGCACCAATGAACTATGACAGATCATCAGATTTCTCCTTTTTTACCATCATGCTGATTTGTTGTTGGGACAAATGCTTATCACTCACTCTCATGCATTTACTAAACTGCTTAATCCTATTAGGGTCGAGGGTAGGCTGAAGACTATTTCAGCCACTACTGGGAGAAGGCAGGATACACCCTGAACAGCTTGCCAGACTATCGGAGAGCCAACACACATACAAGCAAATTCCATTCTGCAATGTTGGTGGGTTTCCTCACATGAACTGCTCGCTTCAGGTCCTTCCACAACATCTCAGTTGGATTAAGTTCAGGACACTGACTTGGCCATTCCAAAGCATTATTTACTTGGCCATTCCAAAACTTTATTCCTCTTTAACCATTCTTTGGTAGAACGACTTTTGTGCTTAGGATCATTGTTTTGCTGCATGACACACTTTCTCTTGAGATTCAGTTCATGGACAGATGTTCTATTTGGTCTGATCAGTCCACCAGACATTTTTCCAGTACCCTTTTGTTTTCTCCATGAGATCTTTAACAAACTGCAGACGAGCAGCAATGTTCTTTTTGGAGAACAGTGGCTTTCTCCTTGCAACCCTGCCATGCGCCCCATTGTTGTTCAGTGTTCTCCTGATGGTGAACTCATATACATTAACATTAGCCAGTGTGAGAAAGGCTTTCAGTTACCCTGGGGTCCTTTGTGACCTTGCCGACTATTACACGTCTTGCTCTTGGACTGACCTTAGTTGGTCGACCACTTCTGGGGAGGGTAACAATGGTCTTAAATTTGCTCTATTTGTACACAATCTCTCTTACTGTGGATTGGTGGAGTCCAAACCCTTTAGAGATGGTTTTGTAACCTTTTCCAGCCCGATGAGCATCAACAACCCTTTTCTGAGTTCCTCAGAAATCTTTGTTGGTGCCATAATACACTTCCACAAACATGTGTTGACGCTTTGATAGATTTGTGTTCTTTAAATCAAACAGGGTGCCCACCACTGATTGAAAACACCTGACTCTAAATTTTTACCTTTAAATTACCTGCTAATCCTAGAGGTTCACAAACATTTGCCACTCACAGATATGTAACACTGGGTCATTTTCCTCAATAAATAAATGACCAAGTAAAATATTTTCATCTTATTTATTTAACTGGGTTCACTTTATTTACATTTACGACTTGTGAAAATCTGATGACGTTTTAGGTCATATTTATACAGAAATGTATAAAATTTTTAAGGGTTTGCAAACTCTCAAGCACCACTGTATGTTTAATAACCAACTGAGTTTCAGCCGAACACAATCATGTAATTCAATACGCTCTAAGCTTCTAAGCCGTACCAGAGTCTATCCTGAGCATTAATCCTCCACTGTGTGCGCCTAAATGGTCTTACTTTGGGCTGTGTTTCAAGAGCAGTCTAAGCATGGCCAAGTCTCCTTTAGAAGCAGCGTAGTGAACAGGCAATGCGCCTGTGTCCATGGCAACAGTTGGATCCCCCTCTCCACTTTTTAGTAACCAGTCTGTGACCTCATGATGGCTGAAGCGTGAAGCCAGGTGCAGGATGGTGGCTCCGGAGTTGTCTTTATCCTGCAAGCACAAGAAAAAACTTTTATAAGTAACAAAACCCTGAAGGGGTGTGTGATTATAGGAAGTTTATCAGTGGTGTGGTCTTGTGATGCACAGTAGGAATGCTGCTAACACCTCAAGGTCTTTATTTCCAAAAGCAGTATTTCAGAAAAGTATTTTATTTTACTTTTACCAAAACACCTTGTCAATTATTATAATGTAATATTAATTAATTAAGATTTTACTGATTAATTAATAATTAACATTATATTATGAGGCGGCACCGTGGTGTAGTGGTTACCACGCCTGCCTCATAGAAAAGAGTCCCGGGTTCAAGTCCCAGGATGTAGTTTGCATGTTCTCCCCGTTCAGTGAGTTTCCTCTGGGTACTCCGGTTTCCTTCCTCAATCCAAAGACATGTACATTAGGCTAATTGGCTGTTCCAAACTCTTTGTCCAGAGTCGGCTACGACAGGCTTCAGCGCCCAATCATAAACCCATATTCTCACTCCCTTATTTAGCATAATAAAATTATTACTGCACCGGTTGGTCAAAGGTAGGAATTAAAACAATTTCTACGGCAGGCCCATTCCCACTGGGGCAGGAATCACAATGCCCTATATTTTTACTTTATGAACATAGAGGACACTTAATGATATTTACCTTGATGTGAAAACCCCTTGCTATACCAAAAAACATACACATACTGGCCAAAACACCTTTGCATACTGTAGTATTTTGCTGGATCGCCTTTAGCCTTGATTACAGCAGGTAATCACCATGGCATTGTTTCGACAAATTAAGCAACATCACAACATTTATTTTCATCCAGTGTTGGGTTCATTTTTTTAACCAATGTCTTGAATTGATGATGGGGAAAAATCAAATCACTCCATAAAATCTTCTCCAGCACATCCCAAAGACAAAGATTTTATATCCACACCATCAGGGAAGAAAAAGTACAGTGATATGACTTCATTCAACTGACTTTTATCACCACATAATGTTGCTGAGCCTCAACCTGACCAATTGAAGTAACAATGGCAAGGAGATTACACCCTGTAATCAAGGATAAAGACACTCAACAAAATATTAGCGTGTGGGACATTTTTGGGCCAGGCAGTGTATTTGAACGTAACTGAACATATTTTAGTCCAGCTTTCAAACCTCATGCTAATTAGAAAGAATGTGATTAAATCTTCAATATATATCACGGGTGACAAACTCAAGGCCCTTGAGCCAAATCTGGCCCACTGACTCATCTATGTGGCCCGCAAGATATTTCAAATGATTGAATGAATACATTCTGTTATGTAACAACTACAGTATATAACTATTTAGGTCTTTAATGTGTCTTTAAAGTGCAATTAATAGCAACCACAAAGCTCATAACAAATAAACCTGTGATCAAAAAACATTCTGAAAAATCAATGAGCTTAATTTCTTTCACATGAGACAGCATTTGCAGAGCTATGGCTATGATGCTGTATAACTAACAGAAGCCTTTTTTTTTCAATGTCAGACTTTTCATCAGTGCTTAGGGTGTTGGCTTTTAGAGCAGACTACATTTGAATTCTGCTGGTAAAAAGTGGTTACAACATTCAGTTCAAGTCTGTTCAACTCTCTGCTGCTCAGATACTAGATGGTAACCTAGAGCACAGTCAAATGTGAGAGCGTATTGACGTAGCTTGGTCTAAAGCTGTGTCATTTTCAAGGTCATCCTGCTCCACATAAACCTATAGTCATATAAGCCTATCAGCCATATAGGCACTCACAGCATTAAGATTTAGATAGTGAAGAATGGTAAACCAGGACCAGTATTATGAAGTGTTAGCTTGTAATAGTGTTTTTCTACCACAGAGTGCAAAATTCTAAAATCCTTCTGCTTAAAAAGGAAGTTCAAACCAACACTGCATTTACATCATTTAGCAGACACCCTTATCCAGAGTGACTTGCACTTTTTATCTCATTAATAACAACTGAGCAGTTGAGAGTTAAGGGTAATGCATAAGGGCCCAACAGTGCTGCCCTGCAACGGCAAAAGGAAGTAAGAGACAATTTGATGATTTTGAGATTTAGAGCAGAAACAAATTCCATGAATAATAGCAACCCAAACTAAATGTGTTTATCGAATGCATAATAAATCAGATGTATAAAAGACATAATAAGGAATCTCAAATTCCTCTGATCTGGGCCTTTAATGTTGCTTACTTCTTTCTTGCATTGTAAAAGATGCAACTTGTTTATTGAAAAACAACAGCAAAGGGAAGCAACTTAGTTGTGTCCATGAACATATTATTAATTAATATCCTTTTCAGCAGCCTAATAAAATATATCACAATCCAATAATATAGGAATGCTCATTATAATGTAGGTCGCCAAATGGTGCCCAATAATATGTTTTATTAAACGGGCAGCATTAAATTTATCAAAATACTTGATGAATCTGTGACTTTTCCAAAAATGTCAATTTGCACAAAATACTTGAATTATATACATCTTTTTAGAAGTTTATTATTAATATGCCACAAACATATAACAAGGCATAACATGAGATAAAGACAAATGATTAGTTTAATAGTCACAGTGTATCTTGTACATGTATAAAAGTGCTAAATCTTTTTTTAATTTCTCAGTGTCTAGCAGATCTGGTGAACTGTCACATACTGGCAGCTGTTCCCAAAACTGCCGTTGACTCACTTGCATCAAATTACAAAGCTTCCCTGCTGTAAGCCACAATCATCAAAATTATAACAAATAAAGGCTTGAAATATTTCACTTTGCATGTAATGAATCTCTATAATATATTAGTTTCACCTTTTAAGTTGAATTACTGAAATAAATGAACTTTTGCAGAATATTGTAATTTTTCTAGTTTCACCTGTATTAACGGTGGTCAGTACAAGACTATCAACACTTGTGAAAGCATTGGCAGTCAGGTGACCTGGGGCTACGAGGAAAAAATTTGTTGCACAAATTGCCAATAATTAAAAAAAATTTATAATTTGTTTATTTTCACAAAATTTACATCATTTGGACTTAAAATAGACATATTTTTGTTCCTTGCTTCTATTTGATATTGTTTTTGCTTCTCAAAAAACACTTTAATACAACAGAGCTCATTCATAAAGATGTAGCTTACTTCCAGTGCACCTGCTTCCTTTTGGTGTTGTAATACAAACAAACTGTGTCACTTCCTTCTTTTTTCAAATTTCATTCTGCACTGCTTGTTTTTATTTTCACACAAACACACTTTTAAAAGGTGTAAACAGCTACCCAGAGCCCATTCATTGCAAAAGCTTATTTTTGACCAAAATGTCACTTACTTCCTTTTGGAGTTGTAGGGCAGAGTAGCAGGTCGGTGGTACCAGGGGCTTGAACCACCAACCTTCTGATCAGGTAAACCACACTCATAACCACACAGCCACCACTGCTTCTCTAACAAATTAGCCTAATGTTCATGTCCTTGGACTGTCATGGGAACCCGGAGTATCCAGAGGAAACCTATGTAAGCATGGGGAGAACATGCAAACTCCTCACAGAAATGCCCAAGCCCAGGACTCGGACCCTCGCACCTTCTTGCTATGAGACTGACGTGCTAACCACTAAGCCACTGTGCTGCCCAAGAATAGCTTGCATTAGTGGTTTTCCCCCACAGTGGACAAAATTCTAAAATTTGACATTATGCTGCTTAACAATGAAGTTCAAACTAGCAAAAGTACTTTCAGCAATACTTGAGCAGCAAACTCTTTTATTAAACACTAGGGTGGTTCTTAAAAATCAAATGTCAGAAAGTCTAGGCTACAACCATTGAAATTCGTTGGAATAGCTGAACAACGCTCCTGGTGAATTTCTTTCTCAATCGGACATTTAGCCCTCCCTCAACAACCTTGAATTTTCACCCTGAGGATCCCCAAGAGGCGCTTTTTGGCTGGGAATAAACAGAGCATATAAGGTTTAAAAAGAGAATGAAAGTAAAAGTTGTAACATCCGAATTGACTGAAAACAAATTAATCTATGAAAAGGAAATGTTGTCAATGATGAAGAAAATCATAAGTGACTGTAACAATACTAGACTTATGAAGTAATAATAATAATTTAGCACTTTAAATCATTGAAAAATATTAATTACTAGTCAGAATATGGTAAAATGAAGTTCTGGTTGGCTATCTTGGATTTATTCAAATTAAGTGATGTTGGGGAGGAAGGGGGTGTTACATAACTTTGAGGGGTATGTACAGGGGTTAGTGTTGAGTAAATGCATTTTCCCCACTAAGAGAGACCAGTTACATAATATTTTGAAATGGATAATTACATAATAAAAAATGTTAATGCTAACACCGTCCCCTATTACCAAGAATCTCATTTTGTTTGTTTTTAAGGATTGTTGTTTTAAAGGTTTTTACTCATTTTTAGAATAGAACAGAAAGGAACATGAAAAATTTCATTTGTCATCCAGTGCATAAAAAATTGGCACAAAGTACAAGACATTACATTATTAAAAACATATAGAATAATTTCAAACATAATTGTAAACATAAATATTAGTACGCCCATGTGCCAACAATTGATATTCTTCATATACCGGATGTTTAGTATTGTTACAGTCACTTATGATTTTCTTTACTATTGACAACATTTCCTTTTTATAGAATAATATATTTATTTTCTTTCTTTTTTAAAAAGTCTTTATATGCTCTATTTATTCCCAGACAAAACGCACCTCTTGGGGATACTCATTGTGAAACTTCAAGGTCGTTGAGGGAGGGATAAATGTTGTCCGAATGAGAAAAAAATTCACTATGAGAGTTTTTTCAGCTATTCTGAAGAAATTCAGGGGTTGGTGCTTAGATTTTCTGACATTCCATTTTATTCCACCCTATTAAACATAGTGTTGTCACTAATCCCCTGAGGTTTATATTACACTGATATTACATCCCAAAATTGCAGAGAAGATAGCTGATGTAAGTGAATGTGAGAATAAAGCGGGAGCTCTGATTTCATGTTCATTGTAGCAGCCACCACCCTAACATTTTAACACAAAGTCTCTGGATATGATTTCAACTGAACTTTTACATCATATGCTAGCCTTATTTGTATACTGGTTGCTTTGTGTGTGTGTGTGTGTGTGTGTGTGTGTGTGTGTGTGTGTGTGTGTGTGTGTGTGTGTGTGTGTGTGTTAAAGGCAAGAATGAAGATGATGAGCTGCTGATGAAGTGATGAGCTATGAAAAGCACCACTGTCATGGTGTGTACAGGCTCTTGCATTTGTGTGTGTGTGTGTGTGTGTGTGTGTGTGTGTGTCTGAGAGGAGAGAAGTGTGTGCGAGCGAGAGAAAGAAAGTTGGGTGAATTATGACAGGTGTATGCCACAAGTCATCGCCCCCTCTCTCCCCCATGATGATGATGATGTCTCTTTAAAGTACAATCTTCATAATATTTCACGCTCAATCAGCACCCAGAGGCTACAGCTTTGATTCACTGCTGGAGCTTCTACTCTCAAACACACACACACACACACACGCACACACACACACACACACTATATGTCAAATAAATGACACGATGAAAATGATATCCGCTTCAAAACTTGAGGCATGAATGAAGGTGAAGAAAGCAGGATGACGTAAAGGGATGAGTTTTATCTCTCACACTTTATTTTATTCTATCTATTTCTCATTTCTTTCATTCCTGATGATGTGAGAAATGAACTCTGGAAAAAGAAAAAAGAAAACACACACACACACACACACACACACACACACACACACACAGGTATTTGACCAGGACCATTCTCTGATTTCATTCATTCGTTCATTTTCTGAACCGCTTAATCCTAAGTAGGGTTGCGGGGAGGCTGGCGCCCATCTCAGCCAACTCCAGATGAGGGCAGAGTACACCCTGAACAGCTCGCCAGGCCACCGCAGAGCTCCTCTGTTTTCTTTTATTTATTTAATTTTAGCTATTGTATTCTATTCTATTCAGAATAATTGCTTTCTGCTTTTATTTTCAATAATTTTATTCATGCTGTTGTGGCCTACGCTGTAGTTCTAATTCACTCATCCTTTTTCTATTATACTCTCTTGTGATATTCACTCACTTGTTTTTTTACCAAACCACTAGCTACTATTAGGTTTGTGGGGAGGTTGGAGTCTATCGTCTATCTCAGCCGACACTGGGCAAAGGTGGGGTACGCCTTAAACCGCTCTCCACACCAATATTATAGTATAGCTTTCTGGAATGTAGCTCCTGCAGCAGCATCTCTACTTCAGAGGAAGTAAAATTCGTCTTCCTTTTTAACTCCGGCACTTTCCTCTTCATGAATGTTTGTGAAGTGGACATGGTCCTATGTCATTTTCATGGGGATTTAGCAGGTGTTCGCCTATGCTAATTAGAGATTTAAGAACAAATCAGAGGTTTAAAAATATGTCATGAATCTGACGTAGACTTTTCTTATGAATTTTCCCGAGAACCAATTTAAGAAAACACATGAGAAGATATTGATGAATGACGACCGCTGTGTTTTATACTGTTTTCTAAGTTTTAGTATATGCTACACAAAAAAAGCAAACAGAAACAATTAAATTTTTACTCGAATCTATTTCACAACATTCGGTGCCATTAAATTTTAAAATTAAACTTAAATATCATATTTAAATATTATATTCTGTTACGATGTACTGAAGCCTTTCTTTTCCTGCTCAATTTCATCCTATTACATATTCCATTTTCTCTTCTATTGTGTTCTTCGTATTCTATTTGTATGTGCTCTACCTTCATCGTTCCATTTCTAACATGTATATTATATATTTCATGCAATTATAATATAATTTAATATAACTCTTCTTTTGTGCTTATTTTGTTCTGTTGATCTCTGCAGAATTACACTTGATTCTCTTTGATCCCTTAACATCCTCACAAGGTGTTTAGTAAAGAGAGACCACGTTCTTATGACAGCGGAGCAATATGTCGGTGTGTCTGCGAGTGCACGTTTGCGTGTGTGGTAACGGGTATAAAGAGCTATGATTAATCACATAGCTGATGACGGATTGCGTGAGGATAAAGAATCTGTCAGACACTCATATGACTAATGAACAACACAATATTGGCAACATACATCATTCAATGTGTGAGCAGCAGCAGGGGTCAAAGGAAGGCCTCAGCGCTGAATGCCCTACTAATGAGTCCATTGGTGACTGTCCCTACAAAGAGAGAGAGAGAGAGAGAGAGAGAGAGATGCAGAGATCAAATAAATTATACATTGCTGTGTAATAACCCTAGAATTTTGTGGAATAACCCTGACATTTTAATCACAATCTTCGCAATTTTAGTTGTAAAAGTGAAGTGTAGTGTAAAATATAGCGTAACATAATTCGTAAGGAAGGATCGTAGTGTAGGACGGTTAAACCCAGTGGAGCGCTGGTAAACTAAAAGTGTGGACATTTTATTGCGCATGATAAATGTAAAACTTTATTCCCAGATCTCAGCTTAAAAACAACACACACGGAGACTCCTCCGATTGGTTTATCAGCCCTAACAAATTGTGAGAATTTGGTGAAAGTCGGAGAACTATTTATGACAGACTATTTTTGTTTCATTTGATGTCCTTAACGGGCTATGGTAAAAATTGAGGACGATTAATATTTTGCCCTCCACAACACAAAGACTAACAAGTTATGCTTTCTTGAGTGTTAAGAATTCCAGGAATTACACCGAAAAGCAAGTGGTTTTGTTGAAGAACTCTCTAAAAGAAACGTATTCTATGTTGTAATAAAGTGTAGTGAAGTGACATACAGAGTAATGAATTGTAGTGTAGCATAGTAACATATAGCATTACATAATATTGTAGGGGGATTCATGAAGTTTAGTACAGTACAGTACAGTACAGCACTGTTAAACTATTTAAATCTGTGTTCCAGCACAGCGTAATATTAAGCGTAATAAATTTAAAACAGTAGTCTCAAATCTCAGCTAAGGAAATTCATTCATTTTCTGAACCACTTAATCCTAATTAGGGTCGCGGGGAGGCTGACGCCCATCTCAGCCGACTCTGGGC
>JAQMYF010000012.1:13238733-13255188 GCA_030014195.1 Neosilurus mollespiculum | reverse complement strand
ATACATACATATATATATAGTCACACATATACTGTAACCTGTATGTCACAAGTTGACACGCTAATCACCTGATTTCATGAGTTTGAATAAATTTGGGTGATTGTATGACCTGAACATAAGTATTTAAATAAGTATTAAAATCAGATGCCATGTAGATTGTGTTAATAGTCTCCAGTCATTTTTAAACATATTTGAACATACTTCAGCTAATTCAAATATTAGTATACAACGGCACATCCTGATTTTGTAGTTGAATTTAATTAAACACACCATGTTCACATTGACATTTCTAGGCTGATTTGCGTCACTGAGGTTTGGATTGAAGTGGCGGTATCATGGTTGTTTGAAAAAAAAAACAGCTTACTCACTTGCCGGATCCATTATTAACCTACCATTAGAGTCACACAGAGCCTGGAGCATATCTCTGCTGACAAAAGGTGGGTTGCACCCTGAACAGCTCGCCAGACCATCACAGGGCCAACACACGCACACACACATCCATTTGTGCTCACATTCACACCGAGGGTCAATTTGGAACAGCGAATTAGCCTAATGTGCATGTATTTCATCTCTTTGAGGACATAGTATGAAACCCACATGAGCACATGCAGACTCCATAAAGAGATGCCCCCCCTGAGCCCTTGGACTCAAACCCAGGAGATTCTTGCTGTACTAACCGCTAACACACTGTGCCGCCCATGGGGATATCAAAGAAAGTATAATCAATTTACAAATTGATTTCCAGTTTACAAATGATGCTAGACATGAAGTAGGTTCGCTCACCCAATTTGCTAGGGGTTTGCAAGGGGGTTTCAATCTTTGAAAACTGTTCAGCCTAAAAAGATTTCAAAAGTCCATTTCCATCTGCTCTGGGTTAGGTTCGAAAACTTTAAATTCCTTTTTATTTGCAAGTTGAAAGGCTATTTATCCAACGCAGGCCAGTATTTTGGACGTCCCTTGCATATTTACATGATTTTTTGGGCAACTGGATTTGGGTAAAAATCATGGCACGGCTCCTTTAAACTTATACCCAGGTTAACCCTTAAACAGCCACAAGTGGAAAAAAGATTAAATAAAGTATAAATAAAGTATTCTTCTATTTAAGATCCAAGTAAAACATTCTCATTATTATTTTTTAGATGTAAAATTGTAAATTGTATATTTTGGATTTTTGAGTTGTATCTCCCAGTATACGTTGCCTTATTGAGGTAATAAACAGAGCACAAATCTGTAGCATCTCCTGGTGCACTTTGCCTGTTTAAGGGTTAAGGGACTTGTGAAATAGATTAATAACTATAAGAACTCTATAAGAAAAAATACTAACTCTGATACTACTGTATTGTGTTTGCTATCACTGTATAATAATAATAATAATTATTATTATTATTATCATTATTATCATCATTATCATCATCATCATCATCATTATTATTATCAAATAACAGACCGACTGCTTAATGCTTCATGGCTCTCGGTGTCTCTGTCCCCCAGTAGAAGAAAGTGTGTGAGCCTAGAAGTGCTGTTGCCCGGGTATTGTTGGATGATGGAATATTCTGTGACACGGTGTGTTAAGAAGAATGTTCCAGCACCCAAATGATCATGCTGGTCTCGTTTTAATAATGGGTACCATGTGTCGCATTTGGCACACCTGTTCAGTGTGCACTATGAAACCCGAGCTGAGTTTCTCCAGGAGACGGAAACTGAGGGGGGGGGGGATGATGATGACACTCACCGAAGCCCTGCAGCCTCCCTGAGTCAGCAGCCACTGCACGCACGCCAGGTGGCCGGTTGCGGCTGCGTCATGTGCGGGGTTTGCGCCGTTAAGAGAGACGCTGTTCGCCGGTAAGCCTGCTTCTTCCACCAGGAACTGGAGGCACTTAAGCTTGCCATGGCGCGCTGCGTGGTGCACCGGTGTCGCTCCGAGCGAGTCCTTTACATCACCATTGAGCACTTTTGTCTTTAATTGTTCTTTCAGTGTTTCTATTTCGCCTAGTCGGGCGGCGAGAAATGTATCCTCCACGGTCATGTTCACTCCCTGTAACAAGCAGCGCTGGGAATGTCACTGGTGCGCAATTTTGTTCCAACCTAAAACAAAGAGCAGCTGAATTCGCATGTCATGTCCTGTCACGTGGCCACCTAAGCTACTCATTTGTTAATTAAGAGGCTGAAAAACAGAAGTCTAACCGCAGAAGCTAAAAACGCCGGTCCATTCTTCTCGCGTGGCTCGACTCGGGTTTTCAGCCGCGCGCTTCCCCCCCCCAAAACCACCCAGAACCCGTTTCCGTTACGCGCACGGCGTTCCGGACACTCCGTCTACACCACCGGTGATGACTAGCTGAAAGTTAGGATGTGTTTTCTTCGTCGGTTCCCTTCCCTGCCCCGACAACTTCTTAAATAATCTATGAAGGGGAGGAGGATTGGCTGCTTCGGCTGTTACCTGCTTCACTTAAACCGTCTCAGCATTAAAGGGGCAGCGCGTGCGAGCAACGCCGTGTTTCCAAGAGTTCAGACGCCGCGCGCGAGCCACTATTCCCCTATTCACCATTATAAACCACACTAGGATTCCTCTTTTATCCTGAATATGTATTTATTTTACTTATAACGACTAAATGATGTGTATTATGAATGTTATATGTTTATTATACTGTTATAGGCTACTATGTTGGGTTTGATTTTATTATTTTATTATGTACATACTGTCATTATTATGATTTTTAATTATTCCTCTTCTTTTTCTTCTTCTTCTTATTGTTTTTGTTTTTTTTTAATATCAGGCTGTATAAACATATTGCTAGGAGCTTCTTGAAACAAACTTCCCCCTTTATTTCCAATAGATGGCAGACGCGCGCAGTCTGAGTCACTCCTTTGCTGGGCCAACACTGGGCGAATACACCGTCCACAGCTCACCAGACCATCGCCAACACGCACATTCACACCTATGCGCACTCTGGAACAGCCAGTTAACCTAATGTACATGGATCTGGACTGTGGGAAGAGACCGGAGTACCCGGAGGAAGCCCACGCAAGCACGTGGAGAACATGCCGACTCTGTACTAAAACGGCTGAGCTCGGAACTCGAACTCGGAACTTCCAGCTGTAAGGCGCGCGTTCTAACCATTACGTCACCGTGGCGCCCCAGTCTTGAGTCACGCGCTTGCGTGTTCCATCTTTGCGTTCCTATACATCATTTTTATATTATGTTTGCATTTTATTCTAATTCTTTGAAAACATGATTGTGTAATAGATTTTTAAACAGTCATTAAAAACAGCATATTCTATCTAACTGCACTGATTGATAGATCTTACTGCGCATACTTTAAATACAAGCCTTAACTACATTGCCTATCTTTTTGAAATGTTACTTTTTAAATATTAATAAATGTAATTTACACAAGAAATTATTCATTTCTTGTGCACATGCCAGAGCTTAATCTTTCCGCTCGAGCCGTTTTTAAAGTCCCTTGGGAGGATTCAAGCTCGTGCCCGACGCGTGCCACATACTCATAAAAACACCCCCAGTACTCACCCCTTCCCCCAAACCCCTCCCTTTCCCATCCCCCGCCTCCTCCTCCTCCTCCTCCTCCCCCGCCTCCTCCTCCTCATCATGCTCTTAACAGATACTGAGCCGCACGCGCCAGGGCGGCTCATCCCTCAGGGGGGTCGCGCGCAACAAGTCCCCAAAGACCACTGGGAATATCCTCAGCTATTCACACTCAGCATGGACCTCACCTTATGTTCACCTCGTAACAACGTCTGACAGTGTGGTGTTTCAAATTGAGGGAGTATTCCAGGCAAATTACTGAGCTTTAAAAACAAAACAACATCTGGCAACGCCTGACCAGATGTGTCTGAATTCATAATAAATGTATTTTATAACAGACAGATTTCCATCATTACACGTCATAACGTTGAACTGGTTCTTTACGAATAATTATGCATAAGTATACATCATCCAGCATTTAACTACAGGAATACATACAACCCCTGAATTTGCTTAAATTAAAGAGAGAGAGAGAGAGAAAGAGAGAGAGAGAGAGAGAGAGAGAGAGATGTTCTGTGTAATAGGATGCTCATTATTCTAGACATTGTGGCTGACCCTGAATGTGCTTTGGTATGGTCCCTTTGTGGATGCTACCCCGGGGGAAGATCTCCAGCCTGCTGAGAGGAGCTCTGCCGTGGCGTGGGAAATGCGGGAATTATAAGTCGCACGCGTCAGACGCGTGGCAGTTATTTAAATTTCCCCCAATTATCAGTGTCAGGAGTCAGAAAGCGCCAACGGAAAAGTGCCATCTGGTGCTCTCGCAGTTTAAGTCCGAACAAAACAGGACTGATTCCTATTGCGTGTGTGTGTGTGTGTGTGTGTGTGTGTGTGTGTGTGTGAGAGAGAGAGAGAGAGAGAGAGAGAGAGCTTTAAACATTACCCACGAATACCATGGTGGGGCTCAAGGCGGGACAACAGCCTGATTCGGATATTATGATGATTATGATTATGATTATGATTATCAGTATTATTATTATTAGTAGTAGTAGTAGTAGTAGTGGTAGTAGTAGTATTATATTGTACATAATTATTGCATATGTAGTTTATTAGGCCTCCTACATTCCAGTACAAAATCAGTATATTTTTAAAAAAATATAAATAATCATGATACAGTTAAAAATGTAAAAGTGTTATATACGCTAATAAAATAATATTAATAATAATAGTAATAGAGGGCTTTGCATCTGCACACACACACACACACACACACACACACACACACACACACACACACAGACACGTTTTAGTTAAAATATCACATTATAAAATATCTTATCTTGGCTGTGAATTACCTTTGAAACATGATAAATTTTCTCAGTATGTTTCTCTGTATTGCAGCCTTTTACATACATTATACATTACTTTGTGTCTCAGAAAGCTTATTTTCTGAAATCTGATGATTCCTCAGATCCAGTCAGTCCTTCAAATGTAACTTTGGTTACTATGGTGTATGCATATATGAACAGTTTATGTATGTTGAAATATACATATGTATATATTATTATTATTCCCTTATATGTATTTTCATTTTAATATTGTACTATTTCATGGGTTACATGCAGTAACATTGTGCATTTTTAATGTAATTGTATGTGTGTAGATGTAATACACTGTTTCATTTACTGTTTTATCAGGATCATTCATGCTAATGATCCTAAAAAAATCTATTCATAAAAAATAACACAGACACCAGAAGAAAAATCATTTTATTTTTGGTTGTGAATGTATGTGTTCAAAGAAGACACAACACCCAGGAAACGCAAAAGCATCTTTATTTATCTCACTTACTCACGCGCGCGCACACACACACACACACACACACACTCACACTCACACACACACACACACACACACACACACACACACACACACACACACATCAAATGATAGCAATGTATTAAAGTTAACATGTTAAAATTATGTAACTAAAAATCATTGATTTATTCAGCTTCACTGATTTATCTTGGTGAGGATTGCAGTGCATCCAGAGATAGTCGTTGTAAATTGGGCACAAGGTAGGAGAATTCATCTGGACAGGATGCCAGTTCATTGCAGTGTGCCTTTCGTACACACATTCACACAATGTTTTACAGATGGGGGCTATTTAGTGTAACCAGACAACCTACATATTTTCAACTATCTCAGCTGACTCCATGAAAAGGTGGCTTACACTCTGAACAGCTAAAACATTGCAGGGTCAACACACACACAAAACCATTCCGATTCTCATGCAGGGGCAATTTGTAATACCCAATTAGTCTAAAGTGCATTTCTTTGTACTGTGGGAGGAAACCAGAGAACCCAGAGGAATCCTATGCAAAAACTGGGAAAACATGCAAATTCGACACTGAATCGCCCGGGACTTGAACCCAGAACCTTTTTGTTGGGAGGCAGATGCGGTAACCATTACGCCATGGTGCCGCCTTGCAGTATAATGTATATGCTGAAATCAAACAACAAAATGTTTAGAAAATTGAATTATGGCTTCTAGAAAGTCAAAGGTGTTTAATAAACATTAATTATAATAATTTTTATGTAGGCACTCACCTGTTTCGTTTATAGTCTAAATGAATGAGGAAGACATCTGTGAAGAATAGGGATTAATATAGGTTATATGTATCAAAAAAATCATCCAAAATGAATACCTGAATTATAGTTTATTGTACAGGTGCTAATTCCAGAGCCTGCCATAGCCTACATCAGTGGTTCTTAAAATGGCATAAAGGGACCCCTGGTTATCAGTGAAGAAAAAAAAACTTTTTAAAAATACATAGATCTGGAATGGAACACTTTAATGGATTTAATTTAAACCACAATACCTCAAAATGTATGCCCCCAAATAATATAGACTTGGACTGAATCTTTTATCGTTACCCATTATTTGAATAGTCTGTGCTTGTAACATACATTTTTGCTCATGAGGTTTGTGGAATTTGCTTTATATGGGATCAGGTGAGGTTTCGGAAAACCTAAACCTATAATATAATTGCCTTTTAAAGTGCATTTTAACACAGTGACACAGAATCATTGGTGCCTATTACTGTGCACTGCACTGCGGTAACAATATTATGCACTAAAATATTTGTTAATGTTCATCATTCATGTAAAATATTTCGACTACCACAGATTTAAGATGGATGCACCTGTGGCTGAGTTTTCTCACATTGCTGTTATAACACAGCATAATGCAAATACATTATCAGGTAAATATTAAATAACAGAATTAGCCATTATATTACCAACTAAAAAAAGGGGTTCTGGAGGGTTCTTTGATCAGTTAAAGGATTATATTTTCCTGATAGGGTAAACACTGTGGTAGGGTTCTACACAGAACGTTTTTTTCTTTCAGAAATCCAAACCAAAGACGATTTAAGGCAGACAGTCATCCAGTAGATAAGGGATGTGAACTAAAACCCCTTTTCTCACTCACTCATGCACTTAGTTAGGGTCATATATAGGGTCGCTATAGCCTGTCTCAGCCAAAACAGGGGGAAGGTGAGGTACACCCTGAACAGCTTGCTAGTCTATTGCAGGGCCAACACACACACACACACACACAACCATGCACACTCACATTCATACCTGGGGCAATTTGGAACAGCCAATTAGCCTGATGTGCATGTCTTGTGAGTGTGGGAGGAAACCAGAGTACCCGGAGGAAGCCCATGTATACAGGAGGATAACAAGCAAACATTTCACACAGAAACGTCCTCGCCAAGCCTGGGACTTGAACCCAGGACCTTCTTGTTGTGAGGCAGGCCTGCTACCACCATGCAACAAAAGGAACTCCCTTTTGTTTTTGTATTTTATGAGATAATTTGCAAATCGTTATAAAATGACCTCTTCACACCAGAAATATTTAAGAAGCACACTCCTGACACACCACATCACTTTTGCATGACTGAACTAAACCAATACACTTGGTTTTTTTTTGCAATTAAAGTCGACTTATATTTCATGCTACATGTTTTTCCGACCAGAAAGAAAAGTTGAAAGTTGTAAAATGTTTGAGATGGGACTCACCAGTCATGCACTCGTTTTCACCACCACTGGAGGTGTGCAGATCAGGCGCGTGCGTTCGTACCGAGCGCGCTTTCTGTCGGGGAGCTGGAGCGCGAATGAGACCAGGGCACACGCTCTGTGGGCGGGGCAGATCTCAGCCTTCTCCTGAACCACGTGAACTTCTGTCTAAGCCTGGACACTTTATTGCAACTGAATAAAAACATTCAGCATGTTCATCCCTATAAATTACGAATTTATCTATTAATAGGCAATAGTGGAATTTAATAGATTACTCATGAAGCAACAAGCTCATCATTCTTCTCATCTTATGCAAAATATATTACAAAGCTGTGTTTTTGTCCTGTTTAGCTTTTTATGTGCAGAGATTAATCCAGTCTAGCCAACTAGTATCAGTCTAACCAAATAGTAGCAATCCGGTCTAGCCAAATAGTAGCAATCATGCGTTTTTCCTTATGATGGAAGTCATGCGCATAAAAACGCACGGGTTAGTTGCTACTCGTCTCAATAATTCATTATAATTGCAGGGCCATCTGCTCTATTGTCTGTATGGCTCGTGCCGTCCTCGTGCTTTGAATAGGACCCCCAAAAAAGACCCTCGGGACTACAGGGTGCAGCAGTTTTCAAATAACGCGCTCTTATTTCCAGCATGCGCAAAACGGTTACGCACAGAGCAGCCTATGCGCGGCCCATGTAGGCTTGGATAAGCAGCTGAAGATGCAATGCAACTTGCAAGTAACTGACATGTTCCCCTCAGGCGTCGAGTGCAGACGCAGGCGCGTCATTTCTCAAAAGAGTGAAGTCTGACATGGGAGTCAATCGTGCAGTTCTATTGGTGGAAACGATGGCGATGCTCCTCAACGTCAAGAAATCTTTGTGCGTAAAGTTATACACCAGCAGATGTTCACTTTATTTGGCTTGATGTTTGGCTTGGGTCTTTTTTTTTTTTTTTGGTCTTAATAAAGGCAAATTGTGTGTCTTGTTGCTGTTAAGGAAGATTGTATGACAGACAAATGTCTGGTTAGATGCACTCCATGCTTGATCATTTATTAGGATGGGTTGTGTTCTAATACACAAAAAACACTAAATGGGACCACAGAGTAGTTTTTTATGAAATAATAAGTCATGCCTGGCCATTCAGTGTTAAATACATGTTTATTTAAACAGCTCAATGTTACCTAATTGAAGATTTTCTCTCTCTCACATACACTCATGCAAAATATTATAGTGTACAGTGGTGTAACCGTTAGCATGTCCACTTCACAGCAAGAAGGTCCTGGGCTTGAGTCCTCAGCTTGGGTGTTTCTGTGTAGAGTTTTCATATTCTCCCTGTGCTTGCATGGGTTTCCTCCAGGTACTCCGGTTTCCATCAGTCCAGAGATATGCACATTAGGCTAATTGACTCTTCCAAATTGCCCATAGGTGTGAGTGTGTGTGTGAGTGGGTGTGTTGGCCCTGTGATGGTCTGGCGAGCTGTTTAGGGTGTACCCTGCCTTCACCCTGTGTTGGCTGAGATTGGCTGCAGCCTTCCCACAACCCTAATAGGATTAAGCGGTTCGCAAATGAGTGAGTGAGTGATTCAACACACGCTACATAGAAGTCACACCATCTGCAAAGCACATATCAATAAAACCCATAGAACATCTGTGCACAAAGGCAGACATTCACAAAATAGTGTTAGTTTAGGCTTGGGAAGCTCAGATTTGGATCGCTTAATTATTGGGCTCTAGAAGCTTGGTTTATAGCATCATCCCAAGCACTGTCTCACTGTCAGGTGAATATAATGCTTTGTGAGTCTATGCAAAACACACATGTTTTAAATTAGGTCATCATGGCAAATGCTATTATATCTGAACAATGTTATAGTAGAACTCGAGAGACTTATTTAACACAGATAATGTAATGGCTTAAACATCTAAAATTCTGGGATAAAAAGATTTTGAAAACATTTTTTAATGTCTTATACACCCATTTATGCCCAAGTCTGATAAAAGACAGTTTTTATTAGTGATGGTTTAATGACGCTTTTTGAAATCCCTTTAATCAAAAGGTGATTTATAGATACATAAACAGGAAAACTATGGTAACTTAAACATTTGTGCTAGGCAGAAATATAAAAAGTCCACATAGACTTTGACTCCTGTTAGCCAAAAACAATAACCTAATTAAAACTTAAGACTGGAAAAAGACCAGGCAAATTTTTATTCATTAATCATTCATTTGCAGCACGTCCACCTCACAGCAAGAAGGCCAGGGCTCCATTTCCGGGCTCGGGTGCTTCTGTGTGGAGTTTGCATGTCCTCCCTGTGCTTGCGTGGGTTTCCTCTGGGTACTCTGGTTTTCTCCCACAGTCCAAAAACATGCACAGTAGTCTAAGTGGCTGTTCCAAATCACCTCTAGGTGTGAGTGTGAATGGTTGTGTGAGTGTTGGCACAGCAATGGCCTGGTGAGCTGTCCAGGGTGTATCCCACCCTCACCCAGAGTCAGCTGAGATGGGTGCCAGCCTCCCCGTGACCCTAATCAGAATTAAGTGGCTTGGAAAATGAATGAATGATTGAATGAATGAATGAATGAATAATTATTCAATTGCTGAACAGCTCAATTCTATTAAACAAAATGGCTTCAGGAAGGCCGGAGCCTATCTTAACCGACTCTGGACAAAAGGGACAAAAGTACTCTGGTAAACCCTGAACAGCTTGCTAGTCTATTGCAGGGCCAACACACACACACACACACACACACACAACTATTCACACTCACACTTGCACCTAGGGGCAATTTTGAACAGCCGATTAGCCTAATGCACATGTCTTTGGACTGTGGGAGAAAACTGGAGTGCCAGGAGGAAACCCACTAAAAACACAGGGACAGCATGCAAACTGCACACAAACACACCCTTGCTAGCCCAGGACTCATACCCACGATCTTCTTGATGTGAGGCATACGAGTGAACCAATACCCCACTGTGCACCACCAAGTAAAATTTCTTGTTCCAATCTTTCATTGTCCACTCTTTGTTATAGAGTACATTAACATCCAAATAGAGTATAGTAATAATGTTTTTCTTTTTGTCATAGGGCACCAACTTCAAAAGTGGAGCTGTGCATGTGCACATAATTCATCCATACATAGTGCTTTCAAAATAGTGGTAATACATGTTTATTATAGGTATGAATGTGATAATTTAACATTTAAAACTCACATTATAGCACTGCCAGACCATCTGTCATTTTAAAAGCATGTTATTATTACAGCTAAGACTTCTACAAGAACTAACCATCTGATGTGGGTCTTCCCCAAACTATTGCACAAACTGCTTACAATGGTTTTATATGTTGTATAACTAACTTTTCCCTTCACTGGAACTAAAGGGGTGGCAAGATGGTAAAGTGGTTAGCATGACTGCCTCACAGCAAGAAGGTCCCAGGATTGGTGGAGGCATTTCTGTGTGGCGTTTGCATGTTCTCCCCATGCTTGCGTGGGTTTCCTCCCACAGTCCAAACACATGCCCGTTAGGCTACTTGGGTATTCCAAGTTGCTCCTAGGTGTGAGTGTAAGTGTGAATGGTTGTGTGTATGTGTATGTCCACCATCACTGCTTGACCTCACTAATGCTCTTGCGAATGAATGATAAGCCAACAGCTACAATTCAGAATCTAGTGGAAACCCTTCTCAGAAGAATCGAACAGGGGCATTTAATCCATATCAGTGGTCATAGTTTTGGAATCGAATGTTTAGCAAGCTTATCTTATAGTTGTTTGGCATCCATACACATTCTTTATGTGAGTCTAAAGTCAGAGGCACCCAAAATGTTTGACTTCAGGGCAATGCAGTCATGGGATTCATGTTATCAAACACACATGAGAAATCAGAATGCTGGGGAAAATGTAGTCTTAATGACTTTGACCATAGTCCAGCCCTTGTTGCCAGATTGACTTGTTTGAGTATTTCAGAACGTTCTGATATCTTGAGAGTTTTCAGAGGTTACAGTGGGCTCTGGCTCACCAAAACTGGACAGTTGACGATTAGGGAAAAAAAAAAAAAGTACCGTTTCAATGCTAGAACTTCATTCTCTCACTCATGTGCTGAACCATTTAATCCTACTACTAGGGTAGCGCTGAGGCTGAAGCCTATCTCAGCCAACACTGGGTGAAGGCAGGATGCACCCTAAACTGCTTGCAAGTCCATTGCAAGGCCGACACACAACCATTTACACTCACATTCACACCTGGGGTAATTTGGAACAGCCAGTTAGCATAATGTGTATGTCTTTAGGAAGTAAAGAGGACACTGGAGTACCCAAAGAAAACCCACTCAAACACAGGGAGACCCTACACGCTGAACAGCTTGCCAGACCATCACAGGTCCAACATATACACACAACCACTTACACCTAGGGGCAATTTGGAACAGACAATTATCATAATGTGCATGTTTTTAGACTGTGGGAGGAAACCGGACTACCCAGGAGAAACCCACGCAAGCACAGGGAGACCACACACCCAGCGGAAATATACAAACTTCACATAGAAATGCCTGAGCTTGGGACTTGAACCCAGGACCTTCTTGCTTTGAGGTGAACATGGTATTTCCAACATTGTGTTAGTGGCTGTGCTTCAAGGACCTCTGGAGGTCCATGGGGCCCATTTTAAGAACCAATGTTTTAGACTATTTCGCCAAGGATGTATAGAATTTTGGTGAACTAAGATCAGAAAGACATCTTCAGTGAATTCAATTAAGTCTGATGATAAATGAATATAAATATGGCATTTCTTAAGAGATATGATTTAAGGAATGTTCTTGATAGCAGTTGCCAAAAAAATTACATTTTCACAATGTTTTAATATTCATTCATTCATTCATTCATTCATTTTCTGAACCGCTTAATCCTGAATAGGGTCGCGGGGAGGCTGGCGCCCATCTCAGCCGACTCCGGGCGAGGGCAGAGTACAATGAATGTTTTAATATTAAAAAATAAAATCATAATTGCAACTGCAGACCAAATAAGGATAAGCCTCTAGTGCTTCGAAGATCTACTGGTTCTCTCCATACTATGAAAATCTTCCATGCTATCATCACTCTTGTTGGTGCACTGGTGTGTTGAGGCTGTGCAGGGAGGCTGGAGCCTATCTCAGCCATCTCTGGGCAAAGACAGGGTACAACCTGAACATCTCACGTGTCCACTGCAGGGCCCACACATACACAACCATTTACACTCCCATCTGGGGGCAATTTGGGACAGCCAGTTCTTTGTTGATCTCGGGACTCGAATCCAGGACCTTCTGGAGGTAGATGTGCTTACCACTATGCTACTATGTCGCCCTGCAAAAATGATTTATTCTGCTTAAATATGTATAGTACAAAATAACTGTAAATTGCAGCAAAGATCATGTATATGTTCTGTTTAATTTGATTATGACTGGTGGATATACGTTATGCCATTATGTGTAGTATACTAAAAAGTATGAATGCTCTTGCTGATTGGTTCATTTTTATATAAGACAGCATTGTCAGCATCTTGTTAGAGTTTCGAACCAGCGAGCAAAGAATTTAGTCTGCGTATTGCTTCATTATTGACTATTTCTGCTAGATTTATTATAATAATTTCAGCTTTTTAATCAATATGGCATCCAATAATAATGATGTAATGATTTGTAAAGATTGTTATAGAAAATGCTCTTCATTTTTTGCAGTGGACTTCAAGTTCAGATTTGAATATTAAATTAGGCATAATTTTAAGACAGAAACACAGTTATTGTGAAGTTGGCAGCTATAATTCTGAGTACTGCTTAGCTTATAGATTAAAACAAGACATTTATAGCCTGATTACAAGTCCAAGCAGAGTAATTTGCATTTACTGTTTCTTGATATCCGCAAATTGACCAATTGACCAAAAATATACTACTGACCAGAAATATAGTATATAGTAAAACTATAGGTGCGTTCCTTATGTTCCCCTAGAATCGGTGCACTATCTGGGGAGGTTCGGGTCTGTACTTTAACACTGATTGAAGCATGCACAGATGGGATACCCACGCCATAAATATGCATAAAGACGGCGTCACACCGAAATCCTCCTCTCGGTGTTGTCCCCTCAGGAGTCGGGTAACGTGAAGCTCGCGTGAACTGTTCCACCGGTACGCACCAGACGCGTGCGCGCGACATCATTTAGCACCAAAAAACCTGTATTATCATTTTAGGAATGATTAAATGCGTTTGATATGAAATGAAAAATCTCATATCAGTGCCACGAACTTGCTGTATGTGTGCGCTGAAGAGGTCACAAGTGGGACAGGGTTGTTGGGGGTTGGTAGGTGGCACGATGGTGCGCACTGGTTGTAGGAGCAGATGTCCATCTGGCGCGCATTAATGGCTCGTGCCGAGCGCGTGAGAATGGTGTCTATTAGAAACAACAACGTTGCCAGCGATTAACGGTTTCGGTCTTGCATGCATGTGATTAAAATAAGGCACATGCTTAGTAAGACGAAGCGATCGTTCAGTTTCTATGCGCTCTATAATAACCGTGATGCAGGCGTTCTGGCTACACCTGTAGATGTTATTGGATGAGATCTGGAACAATGATTGTGCGCTCTTGCTGGAGAGGGCGCGCAATATACTTATTTTTGATTGAACATTCAGCATGCAAGCAAGTTCTACACGGTATCTACTATCGAGTTGGCTCACAAACGCCCAGATTAGCTCTTCAAACCACTTTTCCTTCCCCCAACCCCCCAAATCACATTGTTTGTAGATAGCAAAACGTCACCATACAAACAACTTCAGCCAATCAGAATTGTTGCAAAGTTTATACCAACGCCTAATACGTGTATGCATCTGGCGTGGCTTGGGTAGCTGAATGTTTGGAACTCAATATACTTGACCCCTGTCCCAGTACCATATGACATAGCAGTCATAGCAAAGTTTAACCTATAACTATGCAGTTCCATATTAATACCATAAAAAGCACATCTGTTAAAAATGCAGCACTTGGGTTTTTTTGTTTTGTTTTGTTTTTTTTTGAACCACATGTTTATTAACACACAACTGTAAACTAAAGACTTGCCTAGGCCAGGATTCAGTCTTGACAAGCCAAATAGGTCTAAGGTCCTTTTTTAATAGTAGCATAAAAAAGATATTTAACTTATAGAGTATGACAAATATTTGACCAAATAATAATAATAATAATAATAATAATAATAATAATGATGATGATGATGATAATGATGATGATGATAATGATGATGATGATGATGATGATAATAATAATAATGATGATAATGATGATGATAGTAATAATGATGATGATAATGATGATGATGATGATGATGATGATGATGATGATAATAATAATAATAATAACAATAATAAAGCTTGTGCTTTTAAAAGAAACTGCACAAGTAAACTGGGTATAGATCATATGAAATTCATGTCAACATGAGGAAAAAGAAGAATTCATGGTACTCTATTAACAAATTTATATACAGTTTCAAAAGTTGCTTCTGAAAAATGAAAACGGTGGGGGGGAACAGGACTATAAGCACTATATATGAATAAGATGTAGTGGTTAGCACATACACCTCACAGCAAGAAGGTCCTGGGTTCGAGTCCCAGGCTTGGCAAGGGTGTTTCAGTCTTTCATGTTCTTCCTGTGCTTGAGTGGGTTTCCTCTGGGTACTCCGGTTTCCTCCCAAAGACCAAAGACATGCACATTAGGCTGGTCCGAATTGCCTCTAGGTGTAAGTGTAAATGATTGTGTGTGTGTGTGTGTGTGTATGTTGACCCTGCTGGATTGGCGAGCTATTGTCTTTGCCTCGTGTTGGCTGAGATAAACTCCAGCCTCCCCGTGACCCTAGTAGGATGAAGCGATTCATCAAATGAGTGAGTACATGTGAATAATTCCACTATATGTCAAAATGTGTGAAACATAAAGGGAAGTGTCTAAAAACCATATGCATATTTCACATCATGTGACGTCAAGTGAGTTTTTAAGGGGTCAGTCTTTCACACTAGATATGATTTATTATAAATCAACGTGTGCACATTAAATATTACAGTGCTAAACCAAACAAACAGCAAAAAAAAAAAAAAAAAAACTTATAGAAAACCATGAAAATTATACAGTCCCACAATCATCGCGGGCCACCAGTTCAGACTAAAACTCAACCATCCGTCAGCAGATGGCTGTGCAAAAGCGCGCGGGGTCTCTTCCAGCTTCATCCTCCTCCTTCACCCTGAGCCACAATAGATTCGGGACACTCCCCCTGACGCTCACGGGTGCTACATAAGACAGGACTCCTGCATCAACAACTCCAAACCATCCTCGACTTTATACGAGCTCGCATCTAAAGGAAACATGACTCCCAACATCGTTCCTGACTCCAATTACTCCTTCAGCTCCAGAATGACTGTGGCTCAGAGGAAAGAGGCAAACGAGCTGAGAAAGGTGAACGTTAGCTCTGTTTCTAAATTTCCACATTACCACGAAGGCCATTCATTCTGCCAACCTTATTTTCATTACATGTCATTAATGGGTTTTTTTTGCATTTTTTTTATTTCAGACTCTCAAACCTCTAATGGAGAAAAGAAGGCGCGCGCGCATCAATGAGAGCCTCAACAAGTTAAAGGAGCTGATTGTTCCTCTGGTTGGCAAAGATGTAAGCAGATCTATTTCAAAGTGAAAATGTCTATATATATATATATATATGTGTGTGTGTGTGTGTGTGTGTGTGTGTGTGTGTGTGTGTGTATGCATATCTATATATAAGGATGGCATCCTAATGTTTCCCTCTATTTTTATTAGACTTCTCGCTACTCAAAGCTGGAGAAAGCTGATATCTTGGAAATGACCGTAAGGTTCCTCAGAGAACTTCCATCTTCACCAGTCAAAGGTAATAC
>JAQMYF010000012.1:13196934-13208643 GCA_030014195.1 Neosilurus mollespiculum | reverse complement strand
AATGGGAGCATGTACAGGGAAAAAAGTAGCGGGCCTAAGACAGAACCTTGAGGAACTCCAAACTTAACATTAGAACGACTAATTTACAGCTAATAATCAACATATTTTTAAAAAACCTTTGTTAATTAACAAAGAAAAGCTATTGGTTGTTTTTATGATTATTGTTGTACTTTGTAAAAAAAAAAAAAAAGGACAGAGGATATTGTGCCTTCCAGGTTTTTAGAAACATGACAAATTTTCTGTAACTGCAAAAGAGGACATGTGAGGCTGGTGTGGGGACGACGGTATATAGCTGCTGCAACATAATGAGCATAATGAGATTAAATGAGCTAACTGAAGGCAGGGATGGTTCCAGCTGGCTTATACAGGGATGGCAGCAAAACACTAGGCTTAAAGGAAATTGGTTGCCTTAACCTTGCACAAGCGCTGAACACTTCAAAACATGCCTTATTCGTCCACAGCACACACTTACAAGAGGGAAGTACCTACACAGACTTTCCTAGGTCCCACAGAAATCTTGCATTGCACGTGTGTGGTGCCCCATGTACCACCACCCACCCACTAAGGTCAGGCCCCCTTCCATATATGGTAAAGGACTCTGCTTTGTGTCTTTTGATGTGCCTTTATAGGGGAAAAAACATTGTGGAAATGAATGCATTACATACCCAGCTCTAGGAAAATTAGTTTTTGAGCACCTTTAGGTTTTTTGAGCACTTTCATTCAATTTAACAGTTATATCAACAATATATTTTTTTTCTGACCAATTTATTTCAGCTTGTTCTGTGGATGTTTTAACACCGTTAAATATAGCTCCAAATAGGTAAAAGTATGGCAAGTTCATTAATAAACAAACAATCAAAAATGTAAGCATTGACAAATTGCTGGGTATAAGAGGTAGAAAACATTGCAGGACTCACTGATTGGTTTGCAATAAGAATTCCCCTGAAGTGTTTCATTCCATAGCGGAGATATTTAAGCTGGATATTGCATCTTTAAAAAATTACAGTTATACATATTATATTTTTATTTATAGATTATATAATATATTAAATTGCAGCATGGTGGCGCAGTGGTTAGCACGTCTGCTTCACAACGAGAAGACCTGGGTTTGATTCTCGGTTTCTGGTATTTCTATGTAGAGTTTGCATGTTCTCCCCGTGCTTGCGTGGGTTTTCTCTGGGTACTCTGGTTTCCTCCCACAGTCCAAAAACATGGACAGTATGCTAACTGGCTGTTCCATGTGTGGAACAGTGTGAGTGTGAATGTGAATGGTTGTATGTGTGTTGGCCCTGCGATGGCCTGGCGAGCTGTCCAGGGTGTACCCCGCCCTCTTCCAGAGTCGGCTGAGATGGGCACCAGCCTCCCCGTGACCCTAACTAGGATTAAGCGGCATAGAAAATAAATCAATAAATATATATTTATTTTATTTCATTTCCTGAACCACTTTATCATTGATTAGGGTCATGGGGAGGCAAAAGCCCATTCCAACCAATTCTGGCAAAGGCAGGGTAGACCCTGAACAGCTTGTTAGATCATTGCACAGCCATTCACACTCACATTCACACCTAGGGGCAAACAAGAAAATCCTTTTATTGTAATGTACATATCTTTGTACTGTGGGAGGAAACTGGGGTATTCAGAGGCCACTGTACATTGTACAAACCATTGTAATATATATTCATTCAATCATTTTCTGAACCGCTTAATCCTAATTAGGGTCGCGGGGAGGCTGGCGCCCATCTCAGACGTCTCCGGGCAGAGTACACCTTGGAGAGCTCGCCAGGCAGAAATACGTCTACTCTTTACGAAAATCAGCAATGGTTCTTATACATGATGCCTTGGATAACCCAGTTAGCTGCACTGGGGGGACAGCAGTGACAACCTGTTGACGGTGGGGCTTGAACCCCAAACCTTAGAATCAGTAATCCAGCACCCTACCATCGGGCCATAGTACAGGTGTATGCAGTAGCTAAAAATTTAGGTGTCTCCTCAACCTCTTTCTGGGCCAATCTTCCACTTTATTTTTTATGATCAGGAAAATAAACAGTTCATAACAGTTCCTCAACTCTTTCACACGGTGTTCTTTTCCCCTCCCTGAAATCACTCCACTGGCTTATAAATGCAGCTAACCCAAAATAGCCTCACTTGCACTTTTGAGAGAGCGAAAGAGGTTCGTTTGGTGATGCTGAAGTCACCATGACAACAAAAGTAACACTAAGCAACTAGCAGCCCTTGCTGAAAATGTATTAGAAAATAGGCTTGCGAGAGGATTTGGAGAACTTATTAAGTACAGTTATTAAGTGCCAGCTATTCATTGTCAAATTGTTTTGAAAGCCTCTTTTGGAAGTTCGTGTTGCTGGCTGAAACAGGAGATATTGTGTATGAAGGATATTTAAGAGGGCTGCATGGTGGCGTATTGGTTAGCACATCTGCCTCGCGGGAAGAAGGTCCTGGGTTCGAGTCTCACACTCAGCAAGGGAGTTTCTGTGTGGAGTTTGCATGTTCTCCCTGAGCTTGTGTGGGTTTCCTTCAGGTACTCGGGTTTCCCTCCACAGTACAAAGATATGCACACAAGGCTAACTGGCTGTTCCAAATTGCGCCTAAGTGTGAGTGCGAATGGTTGTGTGTGTTGCCCTGCAATGGTCTGGCGAGTTGCTCTGGGTGTACCCTGGCTTCGCCCAGTGTTGGCTGAGATAGGCTCCAGCCTCCCTGTGACTCTAATAGGATTATGCGATTCAGCAAATTAGTGAGAGAGTTAGAGAGTATTTACATACTCTGTTCTAGTACATATTATAGTGTATGTTGGCTTGGAAATGTTTTATTTTTTAACACCAAGCCACATATCCAGAGCTCATGTCTCTTTTTATAACGTCTGAATGTCTTTCTTAGGTGCCAAGAAGCTGACCAACAAGGCAACACTGTGGTATGTCCCCTTATCACTTCAAAACGTGGACAAAATCATTGAAGTCCCCCCCATTGAGGTAAGACACTCCATCATCCCCATAGAACTTTCAGTAACGGGGGAATTTATATTAATCACAATCATAAAAAACCCTCACTTATAGGAATCTAAACTATACTTTAAACTTGAGTTTACACTGGGGCCACAATGTCCATGTTCTCCACAATTCAAAAAAGCGTGGCGCTTCACGGTTTATGGCCATGCCTGGAGCATGATTTGGGTATAAAAAGGAGGCAGAGTGCATCCAAGAAAAGAAATTTGAAGTTCATTTTTCGAAGTTCATCATGATCCCCTATAATGGTGCATCAAGGTCTGTTACGCTCAGTTAAGGTCTGTTAAGCTGTACTACAGTTTCCATGTTTTATCAAGATTGTCATAGAATCATAATAAATCATAATATTTGTGGCAAAATTTTTGACAGTCAAATATTTTGTCACTATCATCATGATTCCACTAAGTTCCCTCAAGATCATCGCGATTCCAACTTCCCTCAAGACAATCACGATTCCAACAAGTTCCCTCAGGATCATCATGATTCCACCAAGTTCCCTCAAGATCATCACAAGTCCACCAAGTTCCCTCAAGCTTATCATGATTCCAAGGTCCCTCAAGATCATCATGATTCCATCAAGTTCCCTCAAGATCAAAATAATTCCACTAAGGTCCCTCAAGGCCATCACGATTCCAACAAGTTCCCTCAAGATCATCACAATCCCATCAAGTTCCCTCACGATCATCACAATTCCACCAAGTTCCCTCACGATCATCACAATTCCACCAAGTTCCTTCACGATCATCACGATTCCACCAAGTTCCCTCAAGATCATCACGATTCCACCAAGTTCCCTCAAGATCATCACGATTCCACCAAGTTCCCTCAGGATCATCACAGTCCCACCAAGTTCCCTCAAGATCATCACAATTCCACCAAGTTCCCTCAAGATCATCACGATTTCACCAAGTTCCCTCAAGATTTTCACGATTCAATCCCATGGCCACCACACCCATGCTCATCATGAGTTTCTCAAATCATGGACATCGTGGCCCCAGTGTAAACCCAGCTTAACTAGTATTTTGTATCTGGTAACCAATATTTTGTATCCAGTATACCCAGCTTTAAAAATATGTACAAAAGATTTAATTTAACTTAGTTTGAATATTCAGAACTACATTACTTTAAATACATTATCTGGATTTTTCTCTATATATAAAAACAAGGTTGACATTTTCCTTTTTTTCTGTTTTCCTTTTTCTTTTATAATAGTAGCAACTACAGTAACCTATGATAGATATATTGTCTGTAACCAGTCGGATTTTCCGACTTTTGTCAGATTTAAACAAAATTGTTGGATAATGTAGGATTTTTAGGCATTTACCTGCCATTTTGTACTTTTTTGTCGGATTTTTAAAAAATTAACACGGTTTGATTATATTGACACCTTGAACTAGGTCAAAGAAGTAAAATCTAGTGAGCGTACTCCCTCTGTAATCTCCAGTATTTCTAGTATCTCACAGTCGATAATCCGGGTCTCAATCACGTGACCGGCAGCGGGAACCTGCTCCCCATGTTAAAGAAGGGGAAACAAACCACTGAGAGAATACAGTCCGGTTAAGGTGTCTACTTGTTTTTTTTTTTTGCTAATCGAGTGTTTTCATCATGTCTAAAAGCTGATGTGTAGTGGGCTGTACGTCTAATGTAAAGATAACAACACTCATTTAAAGTTGCGTATGTTGCCACAAAGTGTCTGAGCACCTTCAACTGGTAAGCACCACCCCCTCACCCTCCACTCCCTCGCAGTCATACACACACATGCAATCTTACCCTACAGCCACATACTCACTCGCTCACACACACTCCCCCATCCACCCCACCCCCGACTCTCACATCAGTTCTCTGTAAAAGGACGTTAAACTCTTCACAGTAGACTTGTTGAAAGCTTCTTGAATCAGCCGCTAGAGATGTTCCCACATGTGCTGAACACTTGGCCTCGTTCAAAAATATTATTTATTTAATTTTAATCTTTTGGCTTTGAATCCATGCATTAGCATTAACTTCAGTATTTATGATGTTCTGTATGGAAAACACATTCTACCATGTACAAACGCGCATTCCAGGAAGCCATACTTGGCATGCCATAAATCAAATATGCAAATATGTCACATACAAAGCTCCCCTTCTGTGTACAGAGACTTATTATATCAAAGAATGAGGTTTGAACCATTTAGTGTGAACAGTACAAAAGTTATTACCCATCAAACTTTGGATGTTCATTGTAATACTCGTTTTTTATGCTAAATATTTGGGCCACACCCATTTGCTGTAGGCTCAATATCTCCAAAACTAGTAGAGATATTGGCCTAAAATTTTGCACAGTAGTTATTGGTTACAAGAACATCAACAAAAAAAAAATTATGAAGTAAATCTGAGATGGTCAGCCGGGAACTTTCTCTGAAATCGGGTGATTTGGCACGGAATTAACCTTTAGTTAGATTCAATTATCAAATAGATATCAAAATATTATATAATATTTTTGCAAAATATGATGATCTCTTTTATACCAAACCTCATGTTCCCCACACCAAAGAGCACTTTTGACATATTTTTTCAATTTCAAGCACTTTTTTTGTCAGGGAATTTAACATTTGTCTCAGAGTAGAAACCCTGACCTAATCATATTTATGTATCGTTACGAAGCCTTGCTGGGCAATTTACTGCTTTAGGTCTTTGTCTTGAATCCCATTTATTCTGGTTTTGCCTCTTATTCCAGTTCCTCGTTTCAGTTTTATGGATTATACTTGGTTTATTAATACCCTTGTTTGACACTCTATAGACTGTCTTATGATACTTAAATTTAGGCTAAAACACATACTAGCGTTACATGCCAGGCACTTGTTTCCCATCTCTCATTCCATGTTACACAAATGCATATTTATTCATTCATCTCCATTAAGTGCTTTATTCTGGTCAGGGTTGTGGTGGATCTGGAGCCTGTCCCGGGAACACTGGGCAGGAATACAGCCATCTTTATTATTGGGAGCATCTGGTAAGCGTTTTTGTTTTTGAGCTGTCAGCACTGCTTACAGTCTGACTGAAGCATGAAAACAAGGTCGTATGAATCTTCAGGACACTTGCATTCAGCTTCTTAGTGATTGCTGGAGTGTATGGAGGGGTTTATTGTGTGGTGAGGGTGTTACATAATGTGTTATGAATAATATCTAGGACCTTGTGGTAATTGTCTACATTGTCTCACTTCTCCTAAATGTTATATGTTAGGTGTGTGTTTAAGAGAAGACATTTTATACCAAAAGTAGACAAACTTTTATGTTTATTTCTCAGTCTTTAACTGCTCAGTCTCAGTGAGGCCGGGCCCACTGTAGCCCAGATTGCCCTGACTAGGCCTTCTACTCTAGTAAGGTTCAACTTGTGTGTAGAGTTTGCATGTTCTCCCCCTGCTTGCGAGGGTTTCCTCTGGTGCTCTGGTTTCCACCCACAGTCCAAAGACATGGATATTTGACATGTTATAGGTTGCCCCTAGATGTGAATGTGATTGCAAATAATTATTGTGTGTGTTGGCCCTGCAACGAAGTGGCAAGCTGTTTAGGGTGTTTCCCTCCTTCACCCAGGCTCAAGCCTCCCCACAACCCTAATCGGTTTAAGCGGTTCGGCGAATGAATGAATTTTGTGAGTATTGAGATACTTCAAGACAGCACAGTTGTAAAGACTGGTTATTAAATTACTATGGACTTCCTGTCAGTCTCACTATTCTTCTCTGACTTCTCACAACACCAAGGTTTTTCCACTTGACCTCTGCTCTGTGGACTATTGTGTGTAAAAATTCCAGGAGATCAGGAGATCACATTTCTCCCCATTCAGATGTTTAATGTAAACATTAACGGAAGTGGGTGGTACGGTGGCGTAGTGGTTAGCATATCTGCTTCACAGCAATAAGGTCCTGGATTCAATTCCCGGGCTCACCTTGGGCATTTCTGTGTGGAGTTTGCATGTTCTCCCTGTGCTTGTGTGGGTTTTCTCCAGGTTCTCCGGTTTCCTTCCACAGTCCAAAGACATGCAAATTTAGCCAATTGGCTGTTTCAAATTGCCACTAGGGTTGAGAATGAATGGTTGTGTGTTGCCTTGCGATGGACTAGCGAGCTGTTCAGGGTGTACCCTGCCTTCGCCCAGCATTAGCTTAGATAGGCACCAGTCTCCCCACGACCCTAGTAGGATTAAGCGGTTTAGAAATGAATGAGTGAGTGAGTGATTAGAGACTTTTTAAATCCCTTGCCAGATTCTTGGACATCCAAAGAGGGCAAAATGTACTTGTTTTCATATGACTGTATGTTGTGGTCTAATGAAATGGCCTAAGTCTGCTTGTGTGGATTTTTTTCAGTATTCAAGTCCTGACCAGGAAGAGCTTGGTAAGAAGCGGTATGATGCTCAGAAGCTGGAACGAATTGAAACCAAAGAAAGGAATGGTGACATCACTACACCAGTTTCTGTTTCTGGTAAAATGTTTTTCTTATTTACATGTATATGCATAAACATATATACCGATAAGCCATAACACTAACAACACCTGACGAGTCTGTGGCTAGGCAGCCCCATATGCAGCAATCTGTAATGCACAGTGTGTTCTGACTCCTTTCTATCATAGCCAGCTTTGACAGTTTCTGTGGGATCAGAGCAGATGTACTAGCCTTCACTCCCCACATACATTAATGAGCCTTGGGCACCCATGACACTTTTGGCACTTCACTGGTTGTCGTTTCTTGGTCCACCTTTGGTAGGTACTTAGGTATAGTTAAATAAAATGCAGTGTTTCCCCTAACCCAACCGACCCAACAAAATCATGCCGTCCCAAACGTTTTTGGCATGTGGAAAAAACCCAAAAACCCTCAACTGACCGACCTCTCAGTTTTGTGATGATCAGATGTTTTATGCGTCGAGGCGCCTGCCAGCTGGTTATTTTGTTTGACATTGACTTATGGAGTCAGCGTGAGCGCTTCGTATTTATTAATGACTTGTAGAATCAGCCAATAAGAATGCGGCCACATTGTATTCGATTGGCTAACTTTGTTTTGACCAATGAGGTGCACCTTGGAGCCGCTTGGTGTGTGTTGTGGATTCGTGTTATTTCTGTGTTAAAATTGTTGGCTCTTATTGCGCTGTTGACTGTGAAAACCATGCAGATGGTTACTAAAAATCTTTTCACCGGTGAGTTTTTTATTCTTTGTAAAACTGTAGTCATGCTGATATTTATGGATAATATCATAGCATTCCAGGCACAGGTGATTAATTCTAAAGACTACAGCCGGCATAAGAAAGTACAGACTGAACTGCACAACACAGTGTAAGGAGAAGCGAGCCAAGGTTTGAACAGACAAGATTCTACAAGATCTAGCAGAGCAGAAGAAGCTGTCTGAAGATTTGGGTCAGGTAAAAAGTTACTACCGTGAACGATCATGTGCAGTGCGCCCATCAGCTCGCATCTAGATGCTTTTCTCTGCCTCTCGATCTTTCGCTCCAGCCTTCCCTCACTTGTGAACAAGACCCTGAGATACTTGAACTCCTCCACTTGGGACAGGACCTTATTCCAGACCTGGAAGGTGCATTCCACCCTTTTCCGGCTGGGAACAATGGCCTCGGACTTGGAGGTGCTGCTGATTTTCAGCCCAGTCGCTTCACCCTCAGCTGCGAATCGCTCCAGCGAGAGCTGGTGGTTCGGCTCGATGAAGCCAAAAGAACAACGTCATCTGCAAAAAGCAGAGACGAGATCCTATGGCCACCAAACCAGAACCCCTCAGTGTCTTGGCTGCACCTAGAAATTCTATCCAAAAATATTATGAACAGAACCAGTGACAACGGGCAGCCTTGGTGGAGTCCAAAGTGTCCACCACCTGGTTTGGGGGTTGTCCTCGCGACAGGCACCGATGACCTTCCAGCCACAGCTCCAGGCTGCCGCCTCAATAATGGAGACATGGATCATGGCCTATTCAGACTCTATGTCCCCGGCCTCCATTGGGATGTGGTTGTAGCTCAGCCAGAGGTAGGAGTTGAAGGCCCTCCTGACAGGAAATGTTCCCAGAAGACCCTAACTACACGCTTGGGTCTCCCAGCTCACCCCCAGGTGGTGATCGGTTGACAACTCAGCTCCTCTCTTCACCTGTGTGTCCAGAACATGTGGCCGCAAGTCCAATGACACGACTACAAAGTCAATCATTGAACTGCGGCCTAGGGTGTCCTGGTGCCACATGCACTTATGGACACCCTTATGTTCAAACATGGTGTTCGTGATGGCCAAACCATGATGGTCCAACAATTAAACACCATTCGGGTCAGATTGGAGAGGCCATACCTACCAGTCACACCCTTCCAGGTCACACAGTCATTGCCCACTTGTTGAAGTCTCCCAGGACAACGAGAGAGTCCCCAGTGGAAGGGCCCTCGAGCACACCCCCTAGGGACTCCAAAAAGGGTGGGTATTCTGAACTGTTATTTGGTGCAAAAGCACAAACAACAGTCAGGACCTGTCCCCCCACCTGTAGGCGGAGGGAAGCTACCCTTCCGTCCACCGTGGAGAACCCCAACATCTGGGCACCGAAAAAGGGGCAACAAGGATGCCCACACTGGCTCGCCACCTCCCCATGAGCAACTCCAGAATGAAACAATGTCCAGCCCCTCTCGAGGTGGGTGGTTCCAGAGCGTTTTCAACCTCATGCAACAGCTCAGGCTCCTTCCCCGCCAGAGAGGTGAGATTCCATGTCCTAAAAGCCAGAGTCAGTAGCCGAGGATCGGTCCGCCAGAACCCACGCCTTCGGCTGCCACCCGACTCACACTGCACCCGAGCCCTATTGCTCCTCCCACAGGGAGGCGGAGCCATGACTCCTCTTCGCGCTGAGCCCAGCTGAGCTCCATGGGCAGAAGCCCGACCACCAGGCGCTCGCCTTTGAGCAGATCCCCACCCCCCAGGCCTGGGTCCAGGAGGGGGACCCTGGTAACCCTCATCCAGGCAAAGGAAACTGTGTCCTTGAAATAATTCTCATTGAGGTCTTCTGAACCACGCTTAGTCTGGACCTTCACCTACGACCTGTTTGCCTTGGGTGACCCTACCAGGAGCATAATGCCCCCGACAACATAGCTCCAAGGATCATTAGGACACACAAACCCCTCCACCATGATAAGGTGGTGATTCAAACGTACATTCGTACATGAATTCTCATGGGAATCATGTAGTCTCGAGTATTTTAATTAGCAACATTTATTAGCATCTTTATAAAAAGAGCAGTGTCGAAAAAAAGTTTTTTTCATTCTTACACTGATTAAAAACTGTGCAAGCCTAGTGTTTACCTGAGCATTCTGTATCAGTGATTAATATGTGACAGTTACAGAGTTGTTTTTCAAACCTTCCAGCTGTCCTGTATGGTTCTGTGTTGATGAATGGTGACACTTTTTGTCATAGATTTTTTTTTTTGTGGAATATTATAAAAGTCTTGAAATATTGTTTTATACATAAAACACGGAGTTGCAGGGAGGCTAGAGGCTATCTCTGCTGACTCTGAGTGAAGGGGGAGTACAGTTGGTGTGCAGTATAAATTTAATATAAATTAAAATGGCTCACATTTTTTGTCCAGTAATGCACAGCACTTTTGAAAGTTATAATAGTTAAAAAACTAAACAAACAAAAAAACCAAAACAAATAAGAGCAATTTCAAACATCATCTGATATTTGATATAACTGTTGTAATAAATAAAGAGTGTATAATTATTCACCAGATATGTATTACATTTAAATTTGTAAAGGAAAAAAAATAGTTGGCTGAAAAAATCTGTTATGTCATCAAATCATGCCCTTATGCACATGATAAACATTGATACATTTCCCAAAGAGGAGCCTAATAGGGATGTGAATCGAACAACAACTCACGATTCAATTCGATTCAGATTTTTGGGGTGACGATTCGATTTAGAATCGATTCTAAATTCAAACCGATGTTTGATTCATAACCATTACAAAAAAAGTGAGCCAATTTCATGAGTAACTACATTCTTCTATAAGAAGTTCCGAAATACTTGACTTTTATTTTGTACATTTTGCACACGGCATGTCATGTCAAGCTCCTTCTTACCTGGAAAATACGAAGTGCACCCAAACATTTTCCTTCAGCGGAGACGGCACTGGCTGTATTTCTTTTTCCTCATCCATATCAAAGCTAGGCTTAAAGCTACCGTGTTTCCCTGGTAATAAGACACTGTCTTATTGTTTTTTTTTGGTTCAAAAAACACCATAGGTCTTATTTTAATTAAGATGAACAGCAATTTCAATGAACAGGTAAGCGTGAACACAAAAATCTGCCTAGATAATAGGCAGAAGATAGAAGATAATACCGGTAAAAAAAATGATGACCGTTATGCCCCCCCAGTCCTGCTTTTATCCCCATCATGCCCCTCAGTCCTGCTTAACAATACTTTTCTTACCGGGGTTTTTTTTTCTTCTTCGTCTTTTTCTGTTTCTCTCCTCCGTGGCACTACTGTAAACGGCGCTGGCGCGCGTGCATTCACAGAAAATGAGGGGAGGGTGCGAACAAAATGTTTCCTGCACCTCTAATATATATATATATGTGTGTGTATATGTATATGTTTTTTTTTTCCCCTAATTTAGTTGTTTCCAGTTCCCACCCATCAACTTTTGCCTTCCCTATCACACGACCACCACCGACCAGGAAGGGGCGCAAGCAAGCACACGCCC
>JAQMYF010000012.1:13140851-13180819 GCA_030014195.1 Neosilurus mollespiculum | reverse complement strand
TATTTAGCTCTACTTCGACGTATCGAGCACTGTTCTACGGAAAATCGACTCAAGATTTTATATATATATATATATATGTGTGTGTGTGTGTATGTTTATGTATATGTATATGCACAGCAAGGAAGTTACATATATATATATAAAATGTGGGAAGTAACATCATCAACCACTAATCTGGGTTTTGTTTGGACAACTGACAGTCAAAGTGGAATTAGAGACATATTAATAATGCTAATAGGCAGAGGATACAGAATACAGAAACATTCACAGATACATTCTGTTTACAACAGATACATTTGTTCATTTTCCAAACCGCCTAATCCTACTAGGGTTGCAGGGAGGCTGGAGTCTATCTCAGCCAACGCTGTGTGAAGGCAGAGTACACCCTCAACAGCTCGTGAGTCCATAGCAGGGCAACACACACTCAGACAACCATTCACACCCACACCTTGGGGCAATTTGAAACAAAATACTCAATGGAAACCCACACAAGGACGGGGAGAAGGATGGGCTCGCTGAGCCCATGACCTTCTTTCTGTGAGGTGGACCTGCTAACCACTATATCCCTGTTCTGCCCTAACTGTTATATTAGGGGAATAGAAGGACAGAGGGGCATGGTGTAGTGGTTAACACTTTTGCTTCCCAGCAAGAAGGTCCTAGGTTTGAGCCCTGTGGTTGCCAAGGATGTTTCTGTGTTCATTTTGCATGTTCTCTGTATGCTTTTGTGGGTTTCATCCAGGTGCTCCAGTTTCCTCCCACAGTCCAAAGGCATACATGTTAGGCTAACAGGCTATTTTACATGTGCCCCTAAGTGTGAACAGGAATGTGAGAGGCCTAGCCACACATCTGTGGCAAGGCTGGGACTGAATTGATTTGAACTGAATTGATAATGAGTGTAACAGGAGGAAAATTAAATTGTACCTTCAAAAATCAGATCCATCCTCTTTTTCCCCCCCTTCTACAGTAGACTTTAGTCTAGTACTTCATTGGCTGACCTTAATATCCCTGAGCTCATAAGGTTATGCAGTATTAAGTGCACACTTGTGCAACCATGCTGTTAGGGTTATATCTTTGTTCTTTTCCCCAACCCATAAAAGTTTTGCTATAATTTTGATTGTGAGTCTGTCAATCATTCATAAAACAATACAGATACAGGTCAAGAGTTTCCCTTATTGTCCACAAATGTTAACCTCACTATAGAGAAGAAATAGGGTCTTTGATTGTGAAATGTCCTGTGGCCGCGAGGACTGTGAACATAGACTCTGGGTGCTGATCTGTTTTCTGAGAAGCCGAAAAGCATCCCAGGATTCACACTATATGGAACCTTGAGGCTGATGGGCAACAACAGCAGAAGATCACATGGAGTTCTACTGCTGTCAGCCAAGAACATGAATCTGAGTCTAGAGTGGGCACAGACACAGTGTAACTGGACAGGTAAACAATGGAAAAAGACTGTGTGTATGTGTGTGTATATGGACAGAGAGAGTGTCATTAAGTCTTAAACTGCTGCATAAATGCTCCAGGATATTAGGGATTTCAAGGCATATCTTGAAATAATTATCATGCACAGGCAAGTTATTAATACTGAGTGTGTGTGTGTGTGTGTCAGACAGGACAGTGGCGTAGCAGTTAGCACTCCCGCCTCACAGCAGGAAAGTCTTGGGTTCAAGTCCTGGGCTTTCCCTGGGCACTCCGGTTGCTTCCCACAGTCCAAAGAAGAGTAGGGTAGTACAGGGAGACGGCAGTGTAAGGCAGTGGTGGCTTAGTGGTTAAGATGATGGGTTACTGATCCAAAGGTCAGCGGTTCAATCCCCACTATCACCACTGTTGGGCCCTTGAGCAAGGCCCTTAACCCTCAATTGCTCGACTGACCCTATGGATGGATATATGTATGTTGCCCTGAGATGGTCTGGCGAGCTGTTCAGGGGTACCCCTCCTTCGTTCAGTGTCGGCTGAGATAGGCTTCAGTCTGTTAAGTGGTTTGGCGTGAATGAAGTGTGTGTGTGAGTGTTTGTGTGTGTGTGTGTCTAACTTGGATTATCTGTTTGAAAATATGACACTGCTTCTGGAATCTGAAAATAGATGCAAAGAATTTGTGGCCAAAACAACACATTGAAGTATTTTAGGACTTCTTTTTTTTTTGGTCCTCTCACAGTCTCCGAGTTGTTTATGTGGAATTTCAGAAATTCGATCTCAACAACGACAACAACAAAAGCCGTTTCAGGTGGCCTCATGCGCAACGAAAATTAATTTTTATTTATTTATTTATTTATTTATTTTTATGAGCATCTGGAACCATGAATCCAGTTTGCAAATGTACATAAAGTATGCGACTCTGGGGGCCTTTTGTGACAGTCTTCCAGCACCTGTTGCCATGGTAACACTTCATTATGAAGCAGCTTGGTTCGGGTCTTTTGATTATACCACTATGATTAAAACACTGGGGGGGAAGTAGAGGGAGGGAAGGAGAGGGAGAGAGAGAGAGGTTTGTATTCCCTTTTCAAGAGCGGAAGTATATTTTATTTACAAGCTATTCACTCTTTGGTTTGCGCTCTGCATTAACACTGCCTGGAGTGGAGGATTAGACGCAAAATGAGATACACCGTGCAGAGGAAGATTCTTTTGTTATCTCAAATGGCCACTTTCTGCTTGGTGCATTGTTGGAGGAAATTTGCATCTAATCGTAATCAAGGTTATGAGTGCTGCCAAAGAACTGTTCTGAAGCGCTGGAGCTGGCGTTATATTAGGACACTGTGTGTGCAATCCATTGCATCACTCTTTTAACTTCACATCCAAAGCCCCCTTGAGCTAGCATGGTCTTGTTTGGCCTCAGTGTGGTGCTTATTTTTCTCCAAAAATACTGACCTTTGCTAACTCGTGCAGCAGTAATGAATAAAATGATGAGCTTAGCTGTGGAGCAGCCAACATCCAGCCAGATTGTATTTGTAGTTTAATGTCATGAGCGTTAGGGTGGGTCAAATGTGTCTGGTAAAAAATAAACTCTTTAGTAACCAGACACTGAAGACTTGTAGTGTATTTCTTTGACATCGCCATGCATCCAGTCTCAAGTGATCTTAAAAAGCTTGAGTCGAGGCAACTGGACTTCGTTTTGTGGTTTTTGAAGACGTTTCACTTTTAATCCAAAAAGCTTTGTCAGTTAGAAAAATCTGGTGGAAAGTTCCTGCCTTATATAGACTGAGGAAAAAACTCTCAAGTCACGTGCAAATTACTGTCCCCCCATCCATTTCAGTGCTCGTTAGGGTCCTTTGTCCACTAGGGGTGTTTACCTGGTCTGCATATAGGGTTGTTTAGTCACCTGAATTAAGGTGTGAAGTGAAACCTCTTGGGAAGGAGAGTTTTGTCCTTGCGGTGAACCAGTTTTCAAAAACCACTAAAAGAAGTCCAGCTGCCTCGACTCAAGCTTTTTAAGATTGCCATGACTTGGATGATTGAGAATCTACACCAACGTACAGTCTCAAGTGGGTTCCGTAGAGGAGATGATTACACATCTCTTGGTGCTCAGTGACAAAGTATCCTCAAGGAGTTGTGTTATACTTTCTAAGCTGTAGAACACAATGGAGAAATATACATGATATAAATATTATTCATGGTCCAGCCCCTCTCGAGATGGGTGGTTCCAGAGCCCAAGCTATGTGTCGAGGTGAGCCCGACTATATCTAGTCGGTATCTCTCAACCTCGCGCACCAGCTCAGGCTCCTTCTCTGTCAGAGAGGTGACATTCAATGTCCCAAAAGCTAGAGTCAGTGGCTGAGGATCAGTCTGGCAGAACCCACGCCTTTGGCTGCCACCCGGCTCACACTGCACCCGGCCCATATCTCCCCTCTAGGCTGGGCCTGGCCGGGCTCCATGGACAGAAACCCAACCACCAGGTGCTCTCCTTCAAGCCCTGCCCCCAGGCCCGGCTCCAGGAGGGGACCCAGGTAACCTGCGTCCGAGCAAATGAAAATGACTCCATGTCATTGTTTCTCTCACAGGGGTGTTCTGAACCACACTTAGCCTGGACCTTCAACTAGGACCTGTTTGCCTTGGGTGACCCTACCACGGGCATAATTCCCTCAGAATAATTCCAATTCTGGATGTTGTCGGACTGTCTTGGTTGACACATCTCTGCAACATTGCGTGGTCATCAGGGGCCGTACCTCTGGAATGGAAAACTGGGGTGGTAGTTCCCTTTTTTTTTGGACCAGAGGGTGTGTTCCACCTATTGTGTAGTCACACTCCTCAGCCTACCAGGGAAAGTATTCAGGATTACTGGAGAGGAGGATCCGACCGATGGTTGAACCTCGGATTCAGGAGTAACAGTGTGGTTTTAGTTCTGGCTGCAGCACTCTTGACCAGCTCTGCACACTGTGCAGGATCCTGAAGGGGCCATGGGAGTTTCCCCAACCTGTCCACATGTGCTTTGTGGACTTGGAGAAGGATTTTAACCGTGTCCCTAGGGCTATCTTGTGGAGTGTGCTTGGGGAATATGGTGTATCGGACGCGTTGCATTGGGCCATTTGGTCTCTATATTGCTGGAGCCAGAGCTTGGTCCACATTGCTAACATGTTGGATTCCTTTCCAGTGGAGGTTGGACTATGCCAAGGCTGTCCTTTGTCACCGGTTCTGTTCAAAATATTCATGGATAGAATTTCTAGGCGCAGCCAAGGCGTTGAGGGGTTCTGGTTTGGTGGCCATAAGATCTTGTCTCTGCTTTTTGCGGATGACGTTGTCCTTTTGGCGTCATCGAGCCGGGACCTCCAGCTCTCGCTGGAGCGATTCGCAGCTGAGTGTAAAGTGGCCTGGATGAGAAATAGCACCATGGTTCTCACCTGGAAAAATGTGTGAGAGTAAATATTATTTAACTATATCCACTGAGTGTGAGGTAAATAATTGTTTTAGCTTATACTACATGGCAACATAAGAAAAGCTAACAAAAACAATACTTTTACGCTTTATTTCTGTGCTTTTAAAGCATGATAGTGATCATGCGCGAGCCATTATGACATCTCTTGAAATTACTATTCACAGTGTACGCAACTTGATCATGGGAGCATTTCACAATTTTCTCTGAAAGTGTTTGGGGATAAAGTGAGAGAGGCCTGATTGAGATGGTTTGGGCATGTGCAGACGAGGGATGAAGGGTATATTGGTGGAAGAATGTTGAGGATGCAACAACCTGATAGGAGGAGAAGAGGAAGAGGCAGTGGTGGCACAGTAGTCAAGGCTCTGGGTTAGTGATCCAAAGGTTGGGGGTTCAATCCCCAGTACCACGATGAAGGCCCTTAACCCTAAATTGCTCAGTTGTATTAAATGAATGATAAATGTTATCACTCTGGATAAGAGCATCTGCCAAATGCTATGTAATACATGAGGAAGGCCAAAGAAGAGCTTTATGGGTGAGGTGAGGGAGGACATGTGGATGATTGGTGTGACAGAGGGATGCAAAGGACAGAATGAGACGGAAAAGAATGATCTGTTGTGGCACCTGAAAGAAGAGGGTTTGCAAGTGGAATCGTCAAATGATGATGGGCTGAAACTGTATCGCCGCTGCTTTTGGACCTACACTATATGGACTAAAATATATGGACACTTGATCATAACACTCATATGTGTTTCTTTATGGTGTGATTCCAGGTTATGTTACTCTTGGTGGTTATAATATAAATTTCTCTCTTCTTGGAAGGCTGCCCATTGGTTTCTTTAGAGTGGGCTGTGGGGATTTGTGATCATTCATTAACAAAAGCATTATTAAGGTCATGCACTGATGTCGGACAGGGACACCCACGGCAGATGGTATTCTAGTTCATCCTAAACATGTTCAGTGGGGTTGAGGTCAGTGCTCTGTGCAAGCGACTCATGTTCACCCACTCCAACCTTAGTAAGGCATGTCTTCATGGAGCTCAGTGTGTGCACAGGTGGATGGTCATGCTAGAACAGGTCTGAGTCTCTTAGTTGTAGTGAATGGAAATTGTAACCCAACAGTATATGAAGACATTATGCACATTGTGTGCTTTCAACTTTATGGCACCAACTTTGGGAAAAAGCTACATATGGGTCTGATGGGCAAGCATTCTTAAACCTTTGTCCGTATGTCAGTTTTTAATACCGTTGTCTTTATCATATTTGTTGCTTCTGTCAAATAGTGCTGAATACTTAGACACAAAATGAATCACAGTTTCAGCAAATCTTCCATCAGCTGCCAACTGTCATGGAGTAAATGTTGGAAAATTCGAACCTGTGGCAAAAAAACATAAAACAAAACACAAAAACACTTTTTTGCACGTACAGTTTTATCTTTGATGTGAAAGTGTTCCTTTATGGAATAGTTGTTTGAAAAAATATAGTGCTGCATGAACAATACATGCTCAATGTGAATAGGCATTAACCCCTTTAGGTGCGCTCATGCTGCACTAATCATGATCCCGATTTGCCCCGATCATATTCTGATGTTACATCTGAGGAAATCAGCGAACATCGGTACACACTGGAGGACATTGTATAATTTTGGGGAAAACTTCAGGTAAGAGGGAAATATTAGAGTGTTGAAAACTTTGGTGGTTTGTTTGTGTTTGGATTACGTTGGGGAAGCATTGGAAAAAATTGGAGCAACATCGTTATACATCGTTAGTGATTGGTGTAACATTGGTATAAAATTTGGGGGGGTGAAAGGGGAGTAACATCAGGAGACATTCCAGTCACATTTACGGTAAAGTTTTTTTTTTTTAATACATTATCAGAGAAACATCAGAACAACATCAGTACAAATCGGAGTGACATTGTTATAAATTGTATAACATTCGATAAAACGTAGGAATCACATCGGAATAACATCAGTAACAATCTGAGAACATCTGTACATATTGGAACAAAATCATGTGAAACAACAGAATTACTGTTGAATATGATCAAATAGGGATCATGATCCATATCGTGAGTGCACCTTTAATCACTCGTGCCACCTCAGATACACGAGAAGCAATTTCCCAATCTTCCTGTCACTGGAATTTTTTCCTGTTCTCTATCACAACCTTTGTTATTTTTGAGATGACATCACTGCCTCACACTATTCCTTTGACTTTACAATTAAAAACGATGCTATCAGCCTTGAATAACAGTAATTGTGCGATGAAATGAGAAAAAAGAAATAAGATGATAACGTAGATAACAGTACCCTGTAACTGTCATCAGAGTGACTCACTGAGAGTCTTTTATTTCACTTTACCTGAGGCAGCCAGAGGAAGATACAAGGAGCTTTCAGAAATTTAATAACAATGATCAGCACCTGACCATGTCATCTCTCCTCGAAATGTGCCATCGTTATGAGATGGTAAATGCGAGTGTTCGGTTGGTTCTTTTTTTCTGAAAGAGACCATTTGAGACCATTAAAGCATGTGCATGAGAATAATTACAAGCATGCTTGATAGAGCAATTTCACTTTTGTACATTATAGGAATCCATAATGGATTCACTCACTCATCATCTTCTCACTCACTCACTCATGTGCTGAACTACTTAATCCTACTAGGGTTGCAGAATGCAGGCTGGAGCCAATTTCTCGGCCAACACCGGCGGGGTACACCTTGAACATCACAGGGCAGACTCACACACTCCCCCAAAAAAATACTGTACTCATAAGTACAAAAATGTAATATGGTCGTCCAATCGAGATTCATTAGATAATTAAAATAAATATACGATTCTAAATGCCACCCTATTCAACATGATATTTATTCAGAGCTCTGTATAGTTAACGCTGTCCAATTCAACAATACAAAAAGTTGAGTTTGCATCAGGAAACATGTTGGGAACAAATTTTTTACCTCCACCAACGAGGTTATGTTTTTTCGCTGTTGGTTTGTTTCTCTGTTAATTTTTTTGGGGTGGCACGGTGATGTAGTGTTTATGATGTTCGCCTCAGAGCACCAAGATCCTGGGTTCGAGTTCTGGGCTCGGCGAGGACGTTTCTCTGTGGAGTTTACATGTTCTCCCAGAGCTAGCATGGGTTTTCTTCGGGTACTTTGGTTTCCTCCTACAGTCCAAAGACATTAGCATTAGGCTAATTGACTTTTCCAAATTGACCCTAGGTGTGAGAGTGAATGATTGTGTGTATGTTGGCCCTGCAATGGTCTGGCAAGCTGTTCAGGGTGTACCCCACCATCGCCCAGTGTGGGGTGAGATGAGCTCAGTTTCAACCCTAATCGGATTAAGCGGTTTGGCAAATGAGTGAGTGAGACATCTGTTTGTTAGTTAGCAACTTTAGTTAACCCAAGTTATGAATTTTTTGATGAATTGTTTAGATCTTGATGATTTTTAATCCTCTTTGTAGGAGTGGAGTCTGGCCCAAGTTACACTCCATTAAATCTCTTCAAGCTTATTTTCAGAATAGACTCTTTGGCGAATCAATTGAGTGCAAACATGACAGATGAGCTCTAAAAGAACACAGGTGGAAACGTCGCAGTCTCTCTGTTTCAATTTCAAAGTGTCCTCATTCATCTTTTTACAAGGCCTTCTCACCTCTCATGTGCTCAAACGCATTTTTCACACAACAGTGTTTTACCAGCATGCTGCCTCTGAGTCGCAAGGAAACTTTTACCAGAAATCGTCAAGAGACACTTTGTGAGGTAGCATTTGGGATTTTTTTTGGGTGGCACATCTAAATTGAGGGGATCTCACTTCGAGATGAGACTCCTTGGGTACAGCTCACACTCGCAGTAGAGCGCCAGCATGTCTATACTTGCAGAGTATTGGGAGGTTTACAAAGCAAGCAGTCACGAATCTGCAAAGTGAAGGGCATTTGTGTATGAAAACACTCTGGCTGTAGGGAAATGATGCTACGTGAACATTATTAGGCTGCACAAAAAGTAAATATTTAAGTACGTAACTCCCCGACCCTTCACAGCTTTAACATTTCAAAAATGATTATGTTTTATCTTTTTGTTCTATCATTTCCTGTGTATGATCACATAGTGGATTTTAAAACACTCACTCACTCATTTACCGAACCGCTTATCCAGTTAGAGTTGCTAACTCATGTCAGCCAACACTGGGTGAAAGTGGGGTACACCCTGAACAGCTCGCCAGACCATCAATGGGCCAAAACACTAAGACATACAACCAGTCACAGTCACAAGCACACCTAGGGGCAGTTTGGACCAGCTAATTAGCCTAATGTGTACGTCTTTGGACTGTGGGAGGAAACCGGCATGCCTGGAGAAAATCCACAGAAGCATGGGGAGAACATGCAAACCCCACACAGAAATTCCCTAACAAGGCCCAGGACTCAAACCCAGGACCTTCTTGCTGTGAGGCTGACATGTTATGCACTACACTACCGTGCCGCCCAATTTTAAAACAATTTAATAGAATAATGAAGAAATATCATGTAGTGTAATACTGAGAATCTGCAAGATTATCTATGGCCACATATTGAATACAGTATTGCTTTTACACAAGTTTTATAAACAAGAAATTAATATTAATAAAGTGAATTTTCAGACACCGTATGGCCAAATGTTTTGTTTATTTTTGCTCCGCTAAGCAGAAATCGATCACAAGAAAGCCACTTTCATTGTATAGCACGTCAGCTAGCTGGCTAGATAGCCATCACTGATCTGTATGTTGTTGTTAAAAGTACCTCTGGTAAAGTTAGCCTCCCTTCTTCATCTTCGTCAAGTCCTGATTAACTTCATTCATTCATTTTATAAGCCGTTTAATCCTTATTAGGGTCGCAGTGAGGCTGGCGCCCATCGTCGCAGTGAGGCTGACTCTGGGCGAGGATGGAGTACACCCAGGAGAGCTCACCTGGCCATTGCAGGGCTGTTGTGATGAACTTTCATGTTTTAAACCAATAGTTATAGTCTTGCAAAATGCATTTGCCATGTAATGTTGCTAACGCTACAGTATTAACCATTTCGAAACAGGAAGTGGAATTTTACTTGCCAAACATCATTAAAAAAAACTAGAAGCACTCAGAGAACACAAACCTCCACCAAGGCATTTCCTGCCTTATTTCCATTTCTGCTGAATATTATTTTCACAATTCTGTTCCCACCAAGCCCTGTATATTTTACCATTCTGAATCATCAGATCTGGAACACCACTTGGATCCTGACCAGACTTTGCTTTTTGATCTCATGTAGATGTTGTTCTGTAATTTGTGTGGAACCATTGTAGTTTTTAGCCTTTCTTCCCAGATCCGGATCACCGCCTAAGTCTTATAGAGTGTTACTTGAGCCATATTTCACCCCTCGAAAAAAATTAATCAATATCTGTTTATAACTTTTTGCATAAACAAAAAGACAAAAAACTATGCTGACAAAATCCTAACCTTCTTGATGAGGTTAGTAAGCACTCTTGGAACGTTGATTGGCCAATCAAAGTAGTGAAGAGGGGAAAAAAAAAACTGTGGTATAAAATGAACTCGAAGACCTCTCAAATCTTAATGGATATTCTGGCCATGTGCAGCACATCAGATGAATTAAAGATGGAGAGACTAAAAGTTCCCTAAATCCAAACAAGCTGAGACTCTACAGGAATCTCAAGTTGAGTTCCTGACTTCTTGCAGAGGTTTGGCTCAGATGTCTTTCCGTGGCTGTGTCAAGCCCGCCAGCTTATTCCAGCACAGAATTTGATGAGTTCCTTGGGCCGTCCTCCGTCTGTAATGAGTACACTGCTGTGTCTGATATTTTCAAGTCTCTGGCAGAACAGTTACAGCTGTTTCTAAGTCTACTAGAGGGACTTTTTTCAACTGAGCTAAATCTGGGGAAATGTGGATCTGCAAGGTCTAATTGTATTTTGGGAATACCAAGGATTTTTTTTTCCTTTTATGAAAACTTTTAAAATTAAGTTTTGGAGTTGCCGCTGTAGAAATGTGCTGTATGTAGGCATATATTGCATATATTTTACACCGTTTAATAAGAGTCTGATTACTGTGTTGGATCAATTAAAGTAGCTTGATACATAGAACAAATCTCTAAAAGTAAAGATGGTATAGTTTCCATGAAAAAGGAGCAGGAAGGATTGTCCTCTGTGATCTCATGTCTTTAGGACAGGCATATCCTAGCTCCACTTTGCATGTAATAACATAAAAAGGTCAAATTTAGGATTTAAACTATGCATGATGCTAACAGTGTTTTAACAACATTGCTACAACGTTGCAAAAAATTTGTAATAATGTTACTTGCAGACTTCTCATAACAGTGGTAAAATGGTACTCGATGAATCTCTAAAAAATGTTATAAGAAGATGTCACAGTTACATTAATTTGAAAGAACCGTGTGTATGTGTACTGTGCACCAGTACAGTTGGGCACAGTTCTTTTCCCAATGTAGATGGCGCTGTATTGGGGGCCTGGTTGTGTGTGACATTTTGGCAAAATTAAAACACCATTGTATAGAAAAGTAATTTATATGTTCCCAATAAAAATTTTGGTTTAAAATTTTTTTTTTTTTTTTTTTTTTTTTTCCCCATTTTTCTACCCTAATTTTTAGTCATATCCAATTTCCACCCATCAACTTTTGCCTTCCCCATCACACGACCTCCACCGACCAGGGAACACGGCCCCTCCGTGACATGCAGTGCTGCCACCCGCCTCTTTTAGAACTGTTGCGCATGCGTATTTGCGGGCGGCCTACCACACTCGGAGGGAAAGCGCTATCCGCCCCCTCGTACGAATGAGCTCACAGAAGCCCAAGCTTGGCTGGTGATTGCTGTGAGTGGCAGGGAAGTGAGCGTGTGCCATCCCTCCCTCCCGTGAGTGCTCGGCCAATTAGCTCCCATGGACACCCGGTCACGTATGGCTGTGGCATCAATCCGGACTCGAACTTGCGATCTCCGGGTTGATACTCGTGCACCTTGTCGGGCGCCACTCGGGAGCCCGGTTTCACATTCTCACAATATTCAGAAAATGTTTGGGCAACCAACCAAATAATAACCTTCAAGTAACGTCGCAATAAGGTTGCAAAACGTAGCACGTTAGCTGTGATATTCAACAATCCCCCCATATGAACCAAAATGTCATCATCCAATCTCACAATGTTAAAGAATATTTTAAAAATTTCTGGATCCAGAAGTTGATCCGGATCATCTCCAAAATCTAATGGAGTCTTCCTTGACCAAAGCCCCACCTCTGGTAGATATTTAATGGAAATCCAAACCTAATCTTTTACATGTTCCTGCTAACAAACTAACACATAAGTCTCAGGTAAAATGAAACCTCATTGGTGGAGGTAATGACACCAATAAAAACAACTGTGACTGCAAGATGTCTTGTGGAAGAACATCCACTATCGGGGGTATTGTTGTGCTCTTTTCCACTGTGCCGATTAATCTCATGGCTGTAAATGGCCACTCCATACACTTCCGATGGAAGTCCTGGCTGTATCGTAAACTGTGAATGCACATAATTACTATACATTAACTGATGGAGCACTGATTAACTATAGTTTACCATGCAGTTTAAGATATATCCCAAGTTTTCAGGATTCTCATGATATGAGTACATGCTGAATGTATCCTCAGTATCACTGAAGCATTATGAGAAAGAAACTCTGAGGTCTCTGCACACGGGACATTACACGTCATAAACATCATTAAAAGAAGGTTGCATGGAGTGACGTAGGGGTACATGCATCTGTCCATACATTATCAATACCTCTTAATCATTAGGGTCATAGGGGAAGCTGAAACCCAGCTGACTTCAGGCAAGAGGAGGTGTACACCCAGATCGGGTCGCCCGTCTATTCACATCTATTATAACACAGACACAAATAACCATTCACACTCACATGTATGGGCAGTTTAGAGTAGCCAGTTAACCTGAATGTTGGAGGAAACCAGAGCACGCTGAGGGAGCCCACACAAGCAAGGAGAAAACATGTAAACTCCATACAGAAATTCCCTTCGTTGGCCACAAGATTTAACACCCAGAACCTTATTGCTGGGATTCAATAATGCTAATCATTGACCCACCGTGTTGCCTGTAGGAGTACATACTGGAGGAAATTGTGGATCTATCAGCCAAGAAATTAAACTTCAAATCTGTTCTTGAGAAGCTTAGGCAATCTTCTGCTTTTAATTATGGAGGATTTTGAAATTTTGAGTCCATCAAAGGGACCCTTGTGTACTTGGGGAACAAGATGGCAAAACAAATGGACCAAAATGCTGCAAAAAAAGTGGATGTGGAAATCTTGAAGTGGATATTTGAGTTGAATTGAATTTGAAGTGAATACATGCACAGGGAGTATATTAAATACTAATCTCATTTATAAAAAAATAAAGTGCCCGAGTACTTATGTTCCCTCATGGTATTTACTTATGTATCAGCACTGACTCTTGCTCCAAGATATATGTTTACCCAGCAGACCAGCAAGCACTTGTCTATGTCACTCTTGAGAGTCTGCCAAATTCTGTATGCGCAAATCAGCATCCACTAGATAAGTATTTACACAAGACATACCATCTTACATATGTAATTCACAGGAGGAGTGACCTTTAGAACACCAGCAGATTTCAACAGTATGGGCATTGATTTTTTTAAAGACTAATGTATGCAGTGGTCCAAATTTGCAAGACATGAGCAACTGAACCTTCATATCTATGTTCAGTAGAGAAAACCAAAGCGAAGCAGATGGTGAGGTTGTCGCAGTCCTGCTGTGCTGATCCACTTTGTGTGATAAACATAACATGGGGAGTCTTGAAACATCTGCCAGGGTCTTGTCAATGTTCCAAAAAGGGACCCCAGTTTTCCACCTGCCCCTATGGGTGAGGGTTCATATGTTGGCCTCAAGCCATTAAAAATACATTTGCATGTCTGTCTTACAGCAAGAAGGTCCTGGGTTTGAGTGCCGTTCTCAGGCATTTATGTGTGGAGTTTGCATTTTCTTCCTGTGCTTGCCTGGGTTTCCTTTGGGTACTCCGGTTTCATCCTCCGGTCCAAAGACATGCACATTAGGCTAACTAGCTGTTACAAATTGACCCTGAGTGTGAATGGTTGTGTGTGTGTTGGCCCTCCGATGATCTGGCGAGCTGTTCTGAGAGTACTCTGCCTTCACCCAGTGTTGGCTGAAATAGGCTCCGGCCTCCCTGTGACCCTAATTGGATTAAGCGGTTCTGGAAAACAAGTGAGTGAGCCGTATTCCGAGCTAGAGACTTAATTCAAAGGTTACGTCAAAATTTCCATTGCTGCCAGGTTTTTCTTGTGTAGTGCTCTTCACCAAACCCTGGAAAATCGGTAGGTTGGAAAGTACAGACTAATAAAGTATATGAATATTTATTTCCTTTTCCATCGATTCCAATAGGGTGTCAAATAAAATACTGTAACCCTCATTTAGGTAACCACTATCAAGAATTCCCCTGTGTATGATGTGTTACCTGTCATGTCTCCGCCCCTGTCTTTTCATTGGGCTGTTCCCCTAATGTGGACACTTCTCCTGAGTTCTGTCCTTGATTCATGTGGCTATTTATACTCTATTTTTTCTGTGTCTCCTCATGAAAACCTTCTTGAATGTATTTGTGCATTACGGTGGACTTCCTTCTTTTGTTATAGCCTTCCTGTTTTTTTGATCCACTTTGTGGATACTCATAATGATTATCGGATTGCTAAAAACAAAATCCCATGCTGAGTTTGCACATTTGGATCCGGTCTTCAAGGACCACATGTTACAACCACATTTTCTTGGAAAAGATATTTAAGTTAGAAGTCTCATGCCGTGATTACTGCATTAGTCATTACCTCCACCAAAGAGGTTGTGTTTTTGTTGGCATTTGTTTGTTTGTCTGTTTGTTGTTAGTATCTTTACGCAAAATGTTCTCTCACTCACTCATTTTCCGAATTGCTTAATCCTATCAGAGTCACGGGGAGGCTGGTGTCTATCTCAGCCAACACTGGCCAACGGCGGGATACACCCTTAACAGCTTGCCAGGCCATCGCAGGGCCAACACACACAACCATTCACAATCCATACCTAGGGTCAGTTTGGAACAGCCAATTAGCCTGATGGGCATATCTTTGGACTGTGGAAGGAAACCAGAGTACCCGGAGGAAACCCACGCAAGAAAGGGAAAAAGGTGCAAACTCCACACAGAAACGCCCAATACCGGGACTCGAACCCAGGACCTTCTTGTTGTGAGGCGAACATGCACACCACTGTTTTGTTTTTGTGGAGAATGGTACTCCATAAAACTTCATTTTGGGGATGATCTGGATCAAATTCGGGAACTTGGAATTCTTTAAAAGATTCTTTAACATTGTGACATAGCATGGCTTTTTAAATGTGGTATTACAGCAGACCCAGCAGGGGGTGCGGTGCACTTTCTTGTGCTTGGTGGAGGTTTGCAATCCAAGTGCTTCTTGCTCTTCAGGGGGTTATCTCACTAGCTCAGGGCAATCTCTATGTTAAACCCTACTTTTAACATGGTCTTGTTTTTAATCTCAAAACACCCCCCCCTCTCAGCAAGTAATTCCACCTTCATTCACTATCTGACTGACCTACTGCTACTGGACATGCAACCCTTTGTCTTTATTATGCCACTAAGACATTCAAACAAAACAGTAATTACTGAGTAATTGCAGTAGTCCAGGGTAGATAGCCTGTAATTCCTGTTGTCTTAATACCAGTATCACTGTGAAGAGGTTTTTTTTCTGTTTAAATATTCTATAAGGTGGAAAAACACTGCTGCCAGTGCTCAATGTGGCCACAAAGTATACACCCCCCCCTCAAAGCACCGTAAGACCTATATTTCATAGATATGGAAATGCCACAAGCCAGGTAACTCAATCTGAATGCAATATAAAGGCCATAATGCTCCATATGAAGTGTGGCATTGTCATATTTTTTCTTGTTTTCTTTCTATTTTTGCTAACGGTTGTTTTGTTCTGCAAGGTCATTACTTCTGGGTTGTGAATACAGGTTCATTCATCATGCCTAAATTCGGTAGTGGGTTCCTGTCACATCTGTTTTCACTATTAGAGCGTAAATTAGTGCACTTGTGCTACATGTTTGGGCACAGTAATCTAATACACTCCACTTAGACAGGATAATGTACTTAAGATGAAACACACTATGCGCTGAGATACAAGTTTTTTCTTTCTTTTTATTTTTGTCTCAAACACAGATAATTTGGAGATTATAAAGCCTGCTGTATACTGGAAAAATAAGAGACGCAGGTGCAACCTGGTGAACCATATACTGTGTGTCTATATATATATTCAGAATTTTAAAATACAAATACAGATATGAATTGAACCCCTCACAATAAAATTTTTTCCTAAAAGTGGAGCTCCTCATCAAATTTTTGTTGACTGTGTTTCTTCTGTTCATTATTAATTATTCTGTTGATGTTTAGTCCAAGGCCAGGTCCTGGGGTCGAGTCCCAGAGTCAGGCGTTTCTGTGTGGAGTTTGCATGGTCTCCCCATGCTTGCGTGGATTTCGTCCCACAGTCCAAAAACGTGTACATTAGGCTAATTGGCTGTTCCAAATTGACCCTAGGAGTGGATGTGAGTGGGAATGGTTATGTGTGTTGACCCTGCGATGGTCTGGCAAGCTGTTCAGGGTCTGATGCAAGGCCTGCATGCAACCCTAGTAGTAGGATTAAGCATTTCGTCAAATGCGTGAGAGTAAGAGAGAATTTACGTGCAGATGTGCCGGACATTTCCAGCACAGTTTTTTTTCCCAGTTTAATTAGAGACATAGTAAAGGGATTCATATTAAGTTACAAAAAACAACAGCACAGAAACACAGACCTTCTATATAAGCCACACCCACTTCATGTTTGAATCTAATATAGATAGTACAATATTTTTTCTCTTTCACCCAGAGATTTCATTAGGATGTGCGGATAATCAGTTCCTCTATGTCTGGAGCATAAAAATGCATTTAGTTATCCATGGAGCTATACTCGAATGGGTCAGAAGATTGATATGTGAAATGTGGCATGTTATTTGCAATTACTGGGCAAACACTTAAAACAGGGTCCCCTCCACCCCTTTGTTGTTTTTTTTTTTTTTTTTCTGGATAGCTTGATTTATTCATGTCTCACATCATCTAAGCTCCGGCATGATAAAACATTCTCTGTAGGTTTGCAAATCCCCATGTCATCTTGTGCACCGTGGTGCATTTATGTGATATATGAAAGAGGGTAAAATAGAGAGGCACTGCACTGCAGAATCCTGTGGGAACACAGGGACATTTAGTTTTTTTGAACATCAGCTGACTGACCTCATTGTCCACCAGAAGACTAATGCTGAGAAACCTTGAGATTGCATGGTTTGTGTTCATAATTTTTCTGGATAAACCTGGGCTTACACTGGGGCCACGATGTCCACCATCTCCATGATTCAAAAAAGGGTGGAGCTCCACGATTTATGGCCACTCTTGGAGCACGACTGGGGTATAAAAAGGAGGCAGGGTGCATCCAAAAGAAGATACTTGAAGGAATCGTGTTTCCAAGTTCATCAAGATCCGCTACGATGGCGTATGAAGGTCTGTTTCGCTGTTAAGCTTTTAATTGGCTGTTCCAAATTTGCCCCTAGGTGTGAGTGTAAATGGTTGTGTGTGTGTTGGTCCTGCGATGTACTGACCTACCCTTCAGGCTTAAGCTGTACACCACCTTTACCCAGAGTTGGCTGAGGCTCCAGTTTGCCCATGACCCTTGTAGGATAATGTCATGTCATGTCATGTCATTTTCTGAACCGCTTAATCCTAATTAGGGTCGCGGGGAGGCTGGCACCCATCTCAGCCGACTCTGGGCGAGGGCAGAGTACACCCCGGACAGCTCGCCAGGCCATCGCAGTGTAGGATAATGTGGTTTGGCAAATTAACGAAATGGATAAAGGGCAACTTGTTGATTATCCCATTGCAAAATTGGTTCCCCATTGCTGTTATAATAAGATCCAAGTTCTGGGAAGACTTTCCACTAGATTTTGGAGCAATGGCTGTTGGGATTTGTCCATTCAGCCGCAGTAAGCTCAGGCACTGATGTCAGTGAAGGAGGCCTGATGTGCAGTTAGCATTCCAGTTCATTCCAAAGCTGTTCAGTGGGGTTGAGATCACGTTTGGGGCCCCTTAATTCCAGTGAAGGGAAATCTTAAAGCTATAGCATTCAACGATATCTGGTTTAACTATGTACTTCCAAGTTTGTGGTAGCCGACTCTGCATGAAGGCGGGGTACACCGTGAACAGCACGCCAGTTCATTGCAGGGCCACAACCACTTACCCTCACACCTAGGGGCATCTAGGATCACCTATGGGCACACCTAGGAACAGCCAATTAGCTTAATGTGCATGTCTTTGGACTGTGGGAGGAAACCGGAGTACCCAGAGGAAGTGCATGCAAGCATGGGAAGAACATGCAAAGTTCACACAGAAATGTCCTTGTCAAGCCCGGGACTCAAACTCAGGCCCTTCTTGCTGTGAGGCAGACGTGTTAATCAATATGCCACAATACCGCCAGTATAATGTACTATTTTGTATAGAAATAAATACTACTTACCCTTCACCCAGCATCAGCTGAGATAGGCACCAGCCTTCCCGCTACCCCAGTAGGATTAACTGCTGTGGAAAGTTAGAGCAGGTGACAGGAATTGAAACAAGTCAGATGAAAGACAGATCCAGCCTGGAAGACAAGGTGGTCAACATGACGGAAGACGCACTGGAGGCCACGACTGGCTGGTTCTACTTCATGATATCAATTCATGGAGCAGCTGTAGTTCAAAGGAGTCACTGAAAGGAGTTCTGTCGTTTTGTGCTGCGTGAAGACCATCTCCATCTTGTATGGGCTGAAAATCTAGTGGCCCATTTCTCTTATCACTGTTCTCATATTGTTAAATCAAAGCAATGCTTCATTGTATCAGGAAGTACAGAGGTAACTCGCATCAAGCCTTGAACAGATTACTCCTCCACATTATGGAATGTGGCTGTATACCAAACAATAGTATTGGCAGACTTTTGGCTTGAACACCATTATAGGTTGGTAGAGCCTACAGGCAGGAGATCAACTCCATAAATCGAGTACTGAGCTGTGAAATTGGTACCATTAGCCCTGTGTTTAAAAATAAATACCCTGGCATACAAAGCAGAGCGCTGGCTTTTGGGAATTGAAATCCTTGAAAGTGCAGTGGAAGAACAATTCCTGGGTTTGGACTGATGTCATTGTTTAATAAGAGGAAGGAATTAAAATAAGGATGAATCTGACACTGAAGGTTTTATGTGGATGTCTAATACAAGTGAAACCTTTTCACACGGCACTCCATCACCGACCTACTTTTCTGCTTTGATTTCTGGAAATCAGCTGCATCAACATCTGGCACAGTTTTGCAGACCACCATGCAGTTGTTCTTTGGTTCATTCTCAGTTTAAACCGGTTCTTTTAGCTCCTTGCTGATTGTTTATGATGTAAGTTAATGATTGTACATTATTCATTTACATTTACATTTATGACATTTGGCAGACGCCCTCTTATCCAGAGCGACTTTCATTTATCATTGTCACACAACTGAGCAGTTGAGGGTTAAGGGCCTTGCTCAAGGGCCCAACAATGGCAACTTGGTGGCACTGGGGCTTTAACTGTCAATCTTCTAATCAGTAACCCAGAGCCTTAACCACTGAGCCACCACTTCTGACCACATATCCGCCTGATGTTCATCTATGAAAATAAGTACCTTAAATGAAGATTTTGGCAGTTGCTGTACAGGGTGTAAAACTGGGTTTACACTGGGGCCATAATGTCCACAATCTCCACGATTCAAAAAAGCAAGGGTCTCCATGATTTATGAGCATGCCTGGAGCATGATTGGCGTATAAAGGAGTCGTCCAAGAGATGAAACTTGAAGGAATCGTGTTTCCAAGTTCAAGATCCTCTATGATGGCACATTAAGGTCTGTCATGCTCTGTTAAGGTCTGTTAACTACGATCTACTACGATCCACACATTCTATCATGATTGGCGTCAAATAGTAATAAATCGTAATAATCATGCCAAAATTTTTGTCTGTCAAAAACTTTGTCACAATCATCACAATTCCACCAAGTTCCCTTCAAGATCATCACGATTTCACCAAGTTCCCTGAAGATCATCACAATACGACCTCCTCGTGCTCATCACGATTCTCTCAAATCATGGAGATCGTGAACATCATGGTCCCAGTGTAAACCCAGGCTAAATAAATATATAAACAGGGTAGTGGATTATTGCTGCATTTATAGGTTTCTGCAAATTACACTCATGTTGTTTAAGCAGCTGTCTTTTATTGTGGCCCATAAGCACATAACACATTAACAACCCAAACAGTGTAACAACAAATCCAAACACACAGCACATTCTAAACCATGCCGATGTTTCCTCAAAATGATTTAATGTCAAGTAACTTATGTAGGGTGGCACTGTGGCGTAGTGGTCCGCATCACCACCTCACAGCTTTCCTGCGACCCTAGTAGAAAAATTAAGTGGTTCTTACTTTTCTTTATTCTTTCTTTGTTCGTGGACTTTTTCTCCCCTTATTTAATCATGTAGAGTTTCCACCCATCAAGTGTTGCCTCCCTATCACATACAACCACTACCCGACAAGGAGGGGCGTAAGCATGCAGATGCTCCCTCCGTGACACACGATGTCTTCGTGTGATGATATCCGGCCCTTTGTAGCTTACAGATGCCCATGATTGGCTGGTGATCGATGTGAGTGACAGGGAGGAGAGCGTATGCCATCTCTCCTTCCCCTTAGGGTTCGGACAATTGGCCCCCATGGATACCCGATAGCAGATGGCTCTGGCATCAATCTGGATTAGAACCTGTGATCTATCCAGGTTGATAGACGTGCACCGAAGTTGACGAATAATTAAAAAAAATAACATTATATTAATGTCCTTTATTCAAGTAAAATAATAGATTCATTTTAGATTCATCAAATTTCCTCTTACTACTAAACATCCTCCAGCACGCTGTATTTTCACCGCCATCTCAGACTGACAGCCAGTGATGAGTGATTAGATGTTCAATAAGAAGGACCACCATTTTGTTGCTGTCATGTTTTCAAGTTTTTTGTAGCTATAAAACTTTGCCGTCATATTTTTACTGTTATTGTTCTGAAGTAAGGTTGTGGATATTTTGCATTTAAGACCGTCAACTTTTAATTTTAGACAATTATTGCAATTATAATAGCTCATAAGATCTGTTTATTTATTCACACTCACATTCCTAATAATGTGTTATTAATTTGCAGGTGTGACCATGAAGCTGATGGACGAGGTAGCAGGAATCGTGGCTGCTCGTCACTGCAAGACTAACGTTGTGACAGCATCCGTAGACGCCATTAACTTTCACCGCAAGATCAAGAAAGGTAGACATTACCTCATAGTCATTAAACATGCCTTGGATGGTTGTCCCGTGTCTGGCCGGTGTCCACATGTGGCCACTACAGGGAACACAATAAAGCTGTTGCATTGCTGAGTCATGCTGATTGGCTGTTATGTAACGCTGGGCAGCAATAATTTTTTTTGTATTTTTTTTTAATTATTATTATTTTTTTAATAATAAAGCTGAAACCAAAAAATAGAGGCTCATACACCACCAGTCAGACATAAAAAACACAGTCTAACTCAGGAAGACAGATAGACACCGAAATCAGTTTGCTTTTCAAACAAGATGTCACTCACTACTATTAGGGTCATGGGGAGGCTGGAGCCTATCTCAGCCAACACTGGACGAAGGCGGGCCACACCCTAAGCAGCTGGGCAGACCATTACAGGGCAACCCACACAACCAATCACCTAGCATGACCAAAACCAAGCATGTTTTCCTCGTGTTTGCGTGAGTTTCCTTCAAGTACTCCGGTTTCCTCCCACAGTCAATAAACATGCACAGTAGGCTAATTGTCTGTTCCAAATCACCCCTAGGTGTGACTGTAAGTGTTGGCCATGCAATGGCCTGGTGAGGTGTCCGGGCTATAGCCCACCGTCGCCCGGAGTCGACTGAGATGGCGCTAGCCTTCCCGCGACCTTAATAAGGATTAAGCGGCTTAGAAAATGAATGAATGTGATTATCCCTTTAGGACACATACATATGCTCACACACAATATAAACAAGTGCCATTACACATTATGTGCTTTACACATATTCATCTTTTTCACAGAAACCCTATTTTCGGATCCAAATTACCTCCAGACAGTGAAGTTCCCATACCTAGATGTCAGCTTTGATTTGAAAAAAAGTTTTTCTTGTGCTTTTGTTGCCACGTGACAGCAGCCGCTGAAATAAGCAGCTCGACTAACACGGAAGAGGCGCAGGTTATTTTTATCTCTCAGACACCCAAACAGTATCATCCTTTACAATTCCCAAATTACAGTATCACGTCTCATGAAACAATATCTATCATGCTTCTGGGGCTGTTTTGATGGGTAACAATACACACAAAAGCACGCTGCTAGCACAGCTTCGGAATATATTAGGTAAGCAAAGCAGATGAGGTAGTGGAAAATTAAATAGAAATAAATTACTCCACACACTGCAGTGAGCCGCCGCTGCTGTTTTGTGCCACCTGTTTCACACTGAGATTGTTAGCTGATCACTTGCTGCTCGTGCAGCCCACAGAAAAGAAAGAAATATATATATATTTATTATATTTTTTGAAACTAGTAGTTTTTGTAGTATTCAATACAAGCCAAGGGCACCTATCAATATTCTCAGAACAGATCAGAGTTCTTTCCATATCATCTTTGTAAGACTATCCGTATCATTCAAGAAAATACGATTCCTTACGTAGCAATGCGTGTATCTTTGTGCTGGGTTATAATGTATACAGTGATGTTTACCAGGAAAAATCATTGAGGCAATGAAGGGAAAGACAACCACAGCACAAACCCTACAGTATTTACTTTCTTTCTTCACAAGCCATATGGTATGATATGACATGAAGATAACAAACTCCCATTTTCTTCAGGTTACCATTACATGATTGTCACAATATGGTTACAATAATTAACAATTATGTGTGTCAGGCTGCATGGCACGGTAGCATAGTGGTTAGCACATCCGCGTCACAGCAAGAAGGTCCTGGGTTCGAAACCTGGAATCGGGTGTTTCTGTTTGGAGTTCTGTTGCATGTTCTCCCCATATTTGCGTGGGTTTCCTCTGGGTACTCTGGTTTCCTTCTACAGTCCAACGACATGCACTTTAGCCTGATTGGCTGTTCCAAATTGACTCTAGGTGTGAATGTGAGTGTGAATGGTTGTGTGTGTGCTGCCCTGTGATGGTCTGGTGAGCTGTTCAAGGTGCGCCCAGTGTAGGATGAGATAGGATCCAGCCTCCCTGCGACCCTAGTAGGATTAAGCGGTTTGGCAAACGAGGGGGTGAAAGTGAAAGTGTCTTAGGCTTGATGCATGTTTCAAAATAGTCCCCGAGAAGGACTGTAAAGGGAACTGTTCAATTCAGCGATACCCACCAAGCCTGAGGCAAATAATTGTTTTAGTATATACTACACCGGAGCATAAAATATGAATTAAAGCAAGATTTTTACAGTTAATTAAAAAATGTTTTTTCTATTATAGAGGCAGGACAGGTGAGCTCTGCACTAGAGGATAAGACAGGAATTTGTGACTTAATAAATGCACGCAAATTCTGCCAATTCTTGTGCATTTTGCTCAACCTTGCAATTTAAACCAATCATCGCAGTGTTTAAAAAAAATTCGGCCATTGTATTACATTGCATTTCGTCATTACCATACATTACTACTGTGTTTAGATTTTTGAAGTCATTAAGATGCGGTCATGTGCACACAACTATTTTTCCAGTTTTGATGTAATGGTACAATTTCACTGGGAGAAAAAAAAAACCCGCTCAAAATATTACAACATTCATTCATTCACTTCCTAAGCCGCTTAATCCTGATTAGGGTCGCGAGGAGGCTGGTGCCCAGCTCAGCCAACTCTGGACGAAAAAAGGGTACGGCCTAGCAAGCTGTTTAGGGTGCACCCCTTTTTCGTCCAGAGTTGGCTGAGCTGGGCACTAGCCTCCCCGCGACCCTAATTAGGATTAAGCGGCTTAGAAATTGAATGAATGAAAGAACTAATAAATGTTGTATAGCTAATGGCATCTTTTTACACTCAGACTTATGTATATACTACACAAAAACATAAGTAACCCTGCAAACAAACTAAAACAATATTTTTATGGTTAATTTTTCATTTTTAAGAAAGACAGTGGTATCAATAACTGCTCGAAGTGACCGTGACAAACCGTGAGTGCCGTCGTTTTGATTCAAGCATTATCCACTCAGGATAATGTCTGTGAACCCGCTGATAGCGAATTAGGCCACTCCTGGGTAGTACATACTACTGTATAATAACTGATAAACTAAGGAAGAAAGATTATATTATTATACAAATGAATATAACACACAGTGATCTCTAAGTTGGAAGATGAAGGCAGAAATTTGAAAGCTTTCAAACTTATTTCATATATTTACAGTCAATATTTTGCCTAAATGTACAATATAAGTATTCCGAAGTAAGAAAATATCAAACAGCTAATCTGTTCCCAGTTACAAACAAGTTTTTTAATTTTATTATCATGATATACTATATACTGCACTTGCTTTTATTATCAGTAACTGAGGCAATATTACACCCACAGTTACCAAATGGTATGTTACACTTTACCAGCCACACTATGCCATCAGTGGTCAGGAAAACAACAGGCTCCTGCTTCCCTGCGACCCTAGTAGGATTAAGCGGTTCTGAAAATGAGTGAGTGAGTGAGTGAGTGAGTGAATAGCTTTCACATGTACAGTAAATGTAAAGAGCTGTAAGGATTCACATGCCAAATAAGGTGTAAATGTGTAAACTTGCGATTGCACTAAATCTGTTAAGCAGATTCATTTCTAATTTTCCATGCCAGTAGCCCCACATGATGGAGATGCGCTAAAGAGCTTTCAGTTACATTTTGTAAATTAGTTTTTTTAAAAATGGGAAAAAGTGGGGAAAAAATGCTAAAATTTCACTGTTGTGATGATATGTGCATGTGACAGGATATGTGAGAGCTACATCCTGCGGTCCGTTTACGGTTTGGATACACGCTAGTTATGTACGACTTTACAAGCATGAAGGTTAATAAACAAGGGGCACTAAAAATGCCAAGGCTTGGGGTTGTTTTGCCCCAAATGTTTTGGCACCCCTGCTCCATCTCCCTTTCTTTTTACCCTCAAATGCTTTTTTTAAGCCAGGTCTACTTTCTGAGCAACTGAATGAAGATGAATAATTGATCTTATTAATAATTGAGTCTAAGCTTGTTGAATTTCCCATTGCTCTGGACTAAAGATGTCTATAAGGTTGTCACATTTGTTCACATGGTTAATAGTATCAACTGTTTGGCACACTGCAAAAAAAACCTCGCCAGTGATATTAATTTCATCGAGTATTAAGTGAGGTGGGTGGCACGGTGGTGCAGTGGTTAGCACATTCACCTCACAGCAAGAATGTCCTGGGTTCGAATCCCGGGCTCGGGTGTTTCTGTGTGGAGTTTGCATGTTCTCCCTGTGCCTGCATCGGTTTCCTCTGGGTACTCCGGTTTCCTCCCACAGTCCAAAAACATGCACAGTAGGCTAATTAGCTGTTCCAAATCACCCCTAGGTGTGAGAGTGAGTGTGTGTGGTTGTGTGTGTTGGCCCTGCAATGGTCTTGCGAGCTGTTCAGGGTGTACCCTGCCTTTGCCCAGAGTCAGCTGAGATAGGATTAATCAGTTTAGAAAATGAATGAATGAATGGAGTGAGGTGAGGGTATTAGTTTAAATCAATCTAAAAAGGACCACGCAATCCTAATAGGGACATGAAATATAAAAGTGCCTCAAAAATCCAGCATTACCAAAACTTGGCATCCATTATTGTGACACACACACACACACACACACACACACACACACACATATTATGTTTATCTTCTCTTAAACATATAGCCAAAAAGAGCCATTTATCTTAAGCTTTCCTCGGAAGGGGTTCTTGTTATACATTAGTTTGAAAAGTGTATCTTGAGAGCAGGAAAGACCACCTGGGGGACAATGCTGTTTAATTTACATCTCTTCAATGTTTCACTGCAGCATGTAGTTTCAGCGTGCATTATTTCAAGCTAAATGTGTCTTATGACACTTTGTTTGCCATCATCCAGTAATGCCATCAAACAGTAAAAGCGCGTGCAGTGTATAAGCCACTGCGTTAAGTGTAATATAAAGATTTATGCACTGCCTAAAAGTGGCGCTCTGACCTCCTCCTGATTCTAATCCTAGTTTTAATGCGAATTCTTTTTGATGACGCCATCGATGACGTAATGTCATGTAATCATCGTGTTATGACCGCCCCCTCCCAAAAGTTTGAAAATATTGTCTGAAAGTGTTACGTATTAAGATAAAATTTCTTTAATGGAATCCCAGTATCACCACAGGGTAGCGAGATGCCATTCAGCTGGATAGGTTTACTTACATAAACACTTTATACGTGTAAGTGTAAGGTGGCATAGTGGTTAACATGTCTGCCTGTTTTTGCATTAATTTTTATTTACACCAGTGGCTGATTGCCTTGTCTAGGGCAACATAAATTTGTTATCTAATTTATATCACTAAGCAGTTAAAGCTTAAGGGCGTAAGTGGCAGCTTGGTGGCACTGGGACTTGAACAACTGACCTTCTGATCAGTAATTCGGACAAAAACTGAACCAACACTGCAACACTCACAGCAAGAAGGTCCTGGGTTCGAGTCTTGTGGTCAGTGAGGGCATTTCTATGTGGAGTTTGCATGTACTGTCCCTGTGCTTGCATGGGTTTTCTCTGGGTACTCCGGTTTCTTCCGACAGTCCAAAGACATTTGGCTCTTACAAATCGTCCCTAGATGTAAGTGTGAATGGTTGTGTGTGTGTGTCTTGGCCCTGCGATGGTGTGGTGAGCCATTCAGGGTGTACCATGGCTTTGCCCCGGGGTCAGCTGAGCTAGGCTCAAGTTTCCCTGCGACCCTAATGGAAGTAAGCAGTTCGTCGAATGAGTGAGTGAGTGAAGATAAAGATGTGGATATGGATTATGGTCTTATATACACATTTCTTTTGAGTTAATGTGAAATTGTGTTATGTGGGGTGATGGAGTTTAAACAGTATAAAGAATAACCTTAGCCTTGTGTCATACCAGCAAACAGAAATATTAATATTCCCATATTTGGAAGATTAATATCACAGTATATAAGAGTTGCTCTTTATTGAAGCAATCAAACTGACACAGCTTAACTAAATTAGTGTAAGAAAACTCCAGGATCCCTGGTGAGTGCAATTCATTATATGATCTCAACTAATAAGAACTTCTCTCCCGCTGCAGATGTGCTGTCCAGACCTATTTTTTGCTTAATTGGTGAAACATGAGGAAGAAGTTATGCATAAAGAACTAAGAGACAAGGTGAAGAGGGCAGTGAATTGTAACTTTAGTAATTGGAGAATTTAGTTCGGAAACATCTGCATGACACCTGGAGAGAACAGGAACGATGTACAGGAGCAGTTCTCAAAGTGAGTTGTGTGAAGTATTGCCAAGGATATAGTTATAGTGGAGGAAATCACAGTCCACTGTTCTCCAATGTATTACATGTATCAACAAAATCTTACCTATACCTATAAGTTAATGGTTGTTAACATGTTTGAATTATCATATGACTGTTCAGGGACACAGAAAACCTCTATGATGCTAATAAGTAGCCTAAATATCAATTATTTGCCAAATGGGAAGTGGATATTGTTGAATAGTCCCAGAGACAAGTCATCAAGGGGATATCCACTGAGCCTGAGGTGAATAGTAATTTTAGCATATACTACAGGGAAATATCAAACTAAAGAGTTCACAAGAGTTTTGTGAATTATTTTTACATTTTTAAAGCATGACAGTGACATTTTTGTCCACCACTTTCATTTAAGCATTATCCTGAGTTTATGGGGTGGATGATGTCTGTTAGTATATTCTACACAGGAATGGCATGATCTGATTGGTTTGATATCTGGGGATTAAAAGACATTATCATGAGTGGATAACACTTGAATCAAAATGGCATGGTCACTGTGAGCAGGCAGCGTTATCATTGTCATTTACATTTATAGCATTTGGCAGATGCTCTTATCCAGAGTGACTAACATTGTAATACAACTGAGCCATTGAGGGTTAAGGGGCCTTGCTCAAGGGCCCAACAGTGGCAGCTTGGAGGTACTGGGGCTTCAACCTCTGACCTTTGCATCAATAACCAAGAGCCCTAACTACTGAGCCACCGCTGCCCATGCTTTAATAATGGAAAAATAAACTGTAAAAATCTCAGTTTGTTTTTTCCTGTGTTTTCTTAAAGTGTTGAATCAGCTTAGAGACGCCATTACCTAAGCAGCATTTATGCTTTGCATGCTGAGCTCACCTACAAAACATCTGATTGCACTTTATCTATTTAGTAAACATGAAGTATTTTTATTTTATTATTATTATTATTTATTAATATTACATTTAAAACAATATGCAAAATATTAGTCATTTCATTTAAATGGAGGACTCTGTGCAAAAGGAGACTTTTGAATTTATTTTTCAGAAATAAATATCGAGATGTACATCATATTCTACTTTTTCATTCACTCTCTCACTTGCTGAACCGCTTAATCCTACAAGGGTCATGGGGAGGCTGGAGTCCATCTCAGCCAACACTGGACAAAGGTGGGGTACACCCTGAACAGTTTGCTAGACCATCGCAGGGCAACAGACACACAACCATTCACACTCACATTTGCACCTGGGGCAATTTATAATAGCCAATTAGTCTAATGTGCATGTCTTTGGAAGGTCGGATGAAACCAGAATACTGGGAGAACATGCAAACTCCACACAGGAACCCCTGAGCCTAAGAATCAAACCCAGGACCTTCTTGCTGTAAAATATATATATATATATATATATATATTCTAAATGACAGGTTTTCATTGCTCCATTTCTTTAAAATAACCACTTTTAGGCATTAAAACCAGCAATTCTGAGTCTTAGGCTGTAATTTGTCTATCACACTACTCTATACAGCACTCAAGTAAATGAGTATATTTATATTTATGTGAGTCAGAATCCATTACACATACAAGTGCAATACAGTAATGAAGTGCCTTCACAGATACAGAGATGTGCTTCATGGAGCAGGTACTGACGCAGGGCAGTCAGTGCCGGGGCCTGTGTAATGGAAAAATAAAAGAGCCAAAGTGATGCTTTGGGGAAAAAAAGAGGGGGAAAAAAACAACCTTGGATGATAAGATCAAAGTGGGCAGCCATGAAGCTACAAGCAGTAATTGGACGTTTTTGGAAGGGGCTGGTTTTTCCTGGTAGTGAACACAATGTTGTCAGGATACACACGCGCTCCCACACATGCTCTATCCTTTTGAGAGTGCATACATGACGTCGCAATCCAGCTGCACAAAATCACTGGTTCTCCATGCTGAAGGCTATAACATTTTATCAGCAAGACCATGTGTTTCCGTTTGAAGCTAGTCTGCAGCATTACAAAGTTTCCAGGCTGCACATGTTGGCATGAAAAACGTTGTGTTAGCTGTTGTCCTCCCAGTACTGTATATTTAACGGTTATTCCATGAAATCGGGTCGTTCTTGTTGCCGGGTCTTCTATCAGCCATGTAATGAAAAGATTGAGTAGAATAACTGTTTTATTATATCCACATCCAATGGAATGTGAAAAATTTTATCAAATTTTGATTTATACAAGATAATTTCCGCTTTGCTATGCTATGCACCTCATCGTCTAACCCACTCAGAAATTCTGCTACATCCGACATCTGAAATACATCATGCACATCTGCAGAATGAACAATGATTCCGTCCAAAAGCAAGTGCTCTTCGATAGAGGGAGAAGCTGAAGGAAGATTTTAGAAATGGATAAACAAGAGGCCCTAAAAAAACATGCTAAATACAATGGACTTCACTCAACTGTTGGAACACAGATTCACCAAGCATTTGATCCCCAAGGCCATTCACATCTCATGGGCAATAATGATGATGATGAGATAAACCCAAACAAACCAGCAAGCTGACAGCAAAAGCAACAATTCCTTTAGTGTAAAAAAGTCAATTATGATAATTCTTGAAAATTAAAAAATATATACTATAATAAAATGGTAATTTAAATACATCCTTTCTATCAAGAACTGACATTCCAGATTTAACTGCTTTTTTAGTATTTTTTTGGAGTTTCGGGTTCAAGTAGGGAAACTGATTTAGCTGATTTCAGCCATTTGGTTTTTCTGTAGTATAATTTCCAATCAGGCCATGCGATTACTCATATCCAGTGGGTGTGGATAGAATAATAATTCACTGAGTCCCTGAGACTGAAGGATATTGCTAAATATTTGATGGGACTATTCAGTGATATCCATAAAGCATGAGGAAGATAATTGTTTTAGTACATATTACAGGAACATAAGAAAGCAAAGTAAAACAAGCTTTTCTGATTTATTTTTACCTTGTATCAAGCATTCTCTTGAGTTTGCGTGGTAGATCATTAACAATTATTCTCACTCACTCACTCACTCACTCACTCACTCATTTGCCGAGCTGCTTAATCTTATCAGGGTTGAGGGGAGGCTGCAGCCTGTCTCATCCAACACTGGATGAAGGCGGGGTACACCCTGAACAGCTCACTCATACATAAGAGCAATTTGTAACAGCCAATTAGCCTAATGTGCATGTCTTTGGACTGTGAGAGGAAACCGGATTACCCAGAGGAAGCCCAGAAGAAGCATAAGAAAACACTTCATCACAGCGTGTTTTTAAACTTATTGCATGACTGGCATGTACAAGACAGTAACATGACTGTCTACTTTAATAAATATTTGGAATGAGTAATAAAACAATCATAGAATTCAGCTTTAGTATGATATGCAGAATTATTCGGTCGCAGAGGCGGTAATCAGCCTTTGGCTGCGGCAGGTAATATAGGGAACCGAATAATTCCCTCTGTCATGCTTTGCCTCATTCAATAATTGCTAACTATTCCCACATGGCGAACCAATCAGATCATGACATTCCCGTGTAGTATATACCAATATCTATTCACAAAGGATAGGGAACCAATCAGATTGCCCCATTCCCTTGTAGTATATACTAATATAATTTATACTGTTTATACCATATATCTGATTGGTCAGAAGGTGTTGATGAATGATCTGTTCTCGCTGCTTTGAGCGTAGTGCAGACTATAAGGCAAGATCACAAGTTTGTCATAATGCAGTCTTTCTAATATGTTGCACTTAACAATTATTGGCACCTCTGGAAAATGCTAAAGCTGGATTTTTTTCTAAACCTTTTTACAAATTTTTACAAGGGGTTCCATTTATCATGGCACGGCATTGTATTGTTTTTATAGTAACAGCTGACACTGGTATTTGTATCATGTTTTTTTAAAAAGCATGCAATTGAAGATATGGTAATGTTTTCTGTGTTGAGGCTTGATAGGCATTATTTTCTGGAAGGGGTTTCCTATGGCAATTTTTTTCTCATTAGCTTCATGATCGAAAAAAAAGAGTAGGGGCTGAGGGGAACGACGCTTTATAGCTGCTATAAAGTTAGGTATAAACTAGCTTAAATAACTTAAAATATAATGTTAGCATTGGAAAATTGTTGTAGTATAAGAGGAAAAAAGCATTTGAGACATGTATTCATTACTCCAATAAACAATAGCCATGAAGATCTAATAAATTGGGCTCATGCTTGACTCTGGCACCCCTGCAGGTTGTGTGATCACAGTATCCGGAAGAATGACTTTTACTAGTAACAAGTCAATGGAGATCGAGGTGTTTGTGGACGCCGATCAGTTGGCGGATACAGAGAAGGGAAAGTATCGAGCTGTCACTGCCTTCTTCACCTACATTTCTCTGGACAAACAAAACAAGCCGTTGCCTGTCCCTCCACTGAAGGTAGGATATAAAACTTCCTTATTGCCCAGTTCCTATCACCTAAACATGTACCTGGTATGACACAATGATGGGAATTAGTGATTTGAGCCTGATTTATTAAACCTTTTGACTCTTTTTTAAAAATATTTTTGTGTTCCTTTACGGATTATCGAACACTTGCTAATTTCTTTTAATTCTTTATTAATAACAATTCCATGAATAGTTTGCTAGTAATAATTTGCTGGTTCTGTACAGACAATGGATTTACAGGATGTGCCTGGCCGCTCAAACATCATCTTCTTTGGGAAGAAATAGATGCTGCAAATATTCCAAGACCTTTTTCCTTTCCAAGCCTTTAAATGTAGCCACATTGTTCACTTGTTTTGTCCAACCTTTTGGGTGACCACCCTTTTATTCTGATGACTATGGTCATTTCTTTCTGTTTGAACGAATGCATTCTTACTCTTTAAAAGACAAAAGAAATAAGAGAAAGCACAGATTATCTGATGAGCTGGTAACTTTCTTTTTTTACCTTCCTAGTTCCAAGCTTGCCAGTTACATGTTCACATGAGATGTTGTACTCTGGGCTATGAAAAGTGAGATTTTATTGGATTTTAAGAGAACATGTGAACCATTTTACGGTCAATCCATATGATACTACTGCAGACTTGACAACTGACCATGTCAGATTTGCTTCATGCTTTCAGAAATGAATATAATTAATCCTATTAATCCTAATCCTAAAATTATATTATATAAAATTTATTTATAAAACAGCAATTCTATCTGTAGTAAAACATGCCATACTTTAATACCTCAATAAATATAGTTTGGTTCATGATGCCAAATTCATATTTCGCCCATTTGCTAATTAAGACATTCTCTTTCCAGTGTTATTGTGATGATGGTAGACCTTGGGTTTGGGTTTCAGGGTTGGTTTGGATTGGTGCAGACTGACAATATGGCCATTTGAAAAAATATTAAAATTAAAGTTAATTGGAGACTTGATAACTTTCCTGAAGTTCTGCCTGGTGATCACAGCTACCTGCTTACGTATGGGGGGGGTTTCTTTTTGGTCATCAAATTTACCCTTAAGCGTACCACGCTTTCCTGGACATTGTACTTCTGTTCACCTCAGTTTATGTAAGTCAATACTATTTTCGCTAATACTCATTCAGAACAGCTGCTTTTCTTGAACACTTCATGTCTCAGGGGGTTAACCAGTCTCCTGCAGACATTTGTACCTTAATTTTCCACTTCATATATTGCCCTGATATCTTGTAATGGCTCTCCTCCAATTTGGTATATAGGTCTTGTTATTTGTTGGGTGTGGCCTACCTGTATTGGTGAATATACACAATACAATAGTAAACCAGGGCTATATGAGGTGGAGCAAGAAGGAAATGGTGTAGTCAAGGCTACGTCACTTTATGATGTTCTTCATATTTCCTTGGTAGCTATAAAGGTATTTACCAATTGCAACAACTCCATCATCACTATATCAATCAGGCACCTTTAATGAAAATACCTAATATTCATATGCAAATTAAAGTCTGTATTGTTGTTATTTATTTTAAAGAAAACACCTTACACTTTTTTTCAAAACTGTTACAGATATACCGGAGCAGTAGGTATCTGTATGTGTCTGTTTGGGTGGCATGGTAGTGCAATGGTTATCACTCGTGCCTTACAGCAACAAGATCTTGGGTTTAAACCCCATAACCAGTGAGGAGGTTTTTGTGTGAAGATTGCATGTTCTCCATGTGTTAGTGGGTTTCCTTCAGGTGCTCTGGTTACCTACAACAGTCCAAAAGACATGCACATCAGGTAACTGGCTAGTCTAAATTGCCCCTAGGTGTGACTGGGAGTGTGAATGGATGTCCTAGAGAAGTAGTTCTGCAGAGGGATAGAAAATATACATTGCAACAGAAACCATGAAATTGGCCCAATGCATCATGGGCGAGAGATGGAATGAACGCTGATGAATCTGTCTATTTAAAAGCCAATATTATTTCGACATTGGTTTGTTTTATCACCAGTAGTTTGGTGGTAGACTCTTGGTTTCAGGAGCTGACAGTATGCAAGGTATAAAGAACCGGATGACCCAAGGATTGATCTTATTCATACCCTAATACTGAATATCAGTAGGCTCTGTAGTTGTATAGACCATCCCCCCCCCTAATCCAAATCAAGAGTGACCATGGTCAACAATGCTAAAACAGCACGTGAAACACTCCTCTGCGTTGCATGTGGAATTGGAGTTTTAGGCACGCAATTGGTATATAAAAATAGATGTGCAACACTGCATCTAAAAGCGTATTCCCTACAGGGCTCGGTACTTTGGAAACTGGCTGAGAACCCTTCTGTTAATTGAGCTTGTCATATCGTGGCCATTGGTAAGTGCGCTCCAGATTATAAATAGTACACTGACAAGGCGGTGGCAGCTATTTTTTGACTTCAGGTGTTTTTTTCAGCACTCATATGTGAAATATCCAGTTCTATTTTTACCCTTTCCTGTTTTAGCACTTCACCGAGGGAGACTGTGGAGTGGGGGGTGGTTATGAGGATGGATAGCTATGCAACCTTCTGGGTGAAAGAGGATAGAGTGATAGAGGGAGGTCTCGGGATCCCAGCTAACCTGAAATGTCACATGCACACAATGATTAGAGCACAGAAACACAGTAGGGATCATTCATAAGCGGTCTGTCTTTTTACACGCTGCATTAAAATCGAGCTCTCCTGGTGACGGCATTTTAACAACAAGGCATGATGAGTAAAAAAGAGCAAGGAAGAAAATGTGGAAACTTAAGACTTCTTTTTCTTCTTCTTCTTCTTCTTCTTCTTCCTCTTAGCATCTTTTCCGAGCACATTACCAAATGGCATATCTGGTCCCTTGCGCATGGAACAAGTTGCGTTACCGTAGCAACCTCTGGGCCGCGATGTGAAATTCACGTTTATTTTTAGGCACAGCTCATGTGGTGTGTATGCACTATGAGGTTAAAGTGTGCACTGACTCCCTACTTTATGTATCATGGTGCTGTTGCTATGATATTCTATAATCAGTGAAGCGAATTCTGTCCTGTATGTGCACATAAAGCTAGACTGCATTATATTCACCATTTAAATCATTTTCACATCTTTTATCATCTTACTAATGTTGTTGAGGAACATATTATGCAGGAAAGCATGCATCGTAACAGATTAGTGGCAGGGAAAAATGCAGATTACATGAGATCATGAGATTAGGAACAGTTCTGGCACCAGTGCTGGAAAAATGCTTTAGAATTATGCAAAACTGCTTTTGATTTTGCTCACGTTTTTTTACGTAATAGGAATAATGGTTTGGAAGTAATCATTGCTCAGAATGTTCATCACAATACAACAGCACATTCAGGTTTTTTTAGTTTAATTAGCCCCTATTATTTTCATAAAATGCAGGAGAAAATGAGTGATGCGTTCGCAAGGTGCAAAACAAAAACAATCGGAGCAAACTGAAAATTAGTGCACTACCGTATCAAAAACAGGAAATACGGTATGCTGCGCTCTGAGCCAGTCGCTTGATTCAACCCTGCAGCTTTGTTCTCATTGTAGCTGGTTGAAATACACAGCGGACTGTGAGCGTGCATTCAGCTAAACTTCCTCAAAGTACCTTAAATAAATCAGCTTTTGGAAGGTCACCTTTAAGACTCTATGCTAATTAACTGTGAAGGTCCGCCTTCCAAAGAAATGAAGGTGCAGGAAGATGATAAAAGAAAGCAAAGCAGCAAAGAAACGTAAATTCACAGTACAAAACAGACGAACTAATATAGATCTCAGTGTAAGGCTGGGTTTATTTTGCTGTGTTTCTTGTTTCTGACATGTTGTAGAATTAGTTTATCTTAATTTTATTCAGTTTATTCATTTCGAGTATGCAACATAAAACAGTAAAAAGTCCAGTACCCGCACTCTTCTTCTGCAGCCATACCGTTGTAATGTGTACAAAATGTAGTTTTGCATTGTCTTGTTGAAATATGAATGGGTGTCCCTGGAAAAAATGTTGCTCCAAAATCGAAATGTACCTTTCTGCATTAACGCTGCACCTATAGCAGTGTAAGTTACCATTGACGAAGGGCAGTGCCACAACCACATACCATCACAAACCTTGCCTTTTGGATTTGTTACTGGTCACAGTCTGGATGGTCTTTTTTGTCTTTGGTCCGGACCATCCATTTCAAAACACGTTTCCACTGTGTGATGATCCCAGTTGCCTCGGAGCTTAGAGGGGTTTTCCTTTTATGAACAGTTGATGTGGCACCATACTGTAGTGCTTGACAAAGATTTGCCAAATTAATCCCGAGCCCATGTGATTATATCAGTTATAGATGAATGATGGTCCTTGATATAGTGCCACCTGAGGAATTGGCAATCACGAATGTTCAGCTTAGGCTTGTGCCCTTTACTTATTATTGTTATTCATTTGCATTAATGCAAATTGGGCTATATAAGACACATCTTTAAAACATTTTTGAAAAGTAATGCTCATTTAAAAATTTGGTGATACCTGCCGAAAAATAAAATAAAATAAATTATATTTATACATATATATATGTGCCAGTATTGTTATCTGACAGGCAGGCAAGGATTCAGTAGTAGGAATGCTAATACAGTCCAGGGTGCTTGGCATTTCTCCATCACTGAGCAAGCTATCACATTACTGTAAACAGATCATAATTACATAAAACTAATATACTCCCATAAAGGGATACAGGTGCGTGTAAGAACCTCTCTATAACGTGACGAGGCAGCTGCGTGAGAGAATACCTTTACTATATTATGAAATAAACATCTCATTGTCTGGTATAGTCCAATTGGGGAACAATTGAGCCATATGTGAGTCAAGTCCAGAAAGTACAGGGGAAGTTACTTGTGTTTAGAGGTGAGTTATGGCACTTAAGTCAGTTTTCTTGACGCTCCTTTTACATTATATCATTTTAGTTTATGCCACCAATCTTGCTAGTTTTTCTTAAGTGAAATTGTCCATTACGGTCGCAGGGAGGCTGAAGCCAATCCTAGCCAACTCTGGGTAAATGCGGGGTATACCCTGAACAGCTTGCCAGATCATCGCAGGGCCAACACACACAAAAACATTCACAATCACATCGATGTTTAGGTTAAATTTGGAACAGCCAGTTAGCCTAATGTGCATATTTTTGGACTGTGGGAGGAAACCAGAGTACTCGGAGGAAACCCACGCAAACATGGGGAGAACATGCAAACACACAAATGTCCTCGCCGAGTGCAGGACTCGAATCCAGGACCTTCGTGCTGTGAGGCGTATGTGGTAACCCCTACGCCATTGTGCAGCCCACTGGAAATACTGCTTCAGTCAATTAAAAATGTAAAAATAAACCATAAAAATCTGTTTTAGTTTGCTTTTCCTGTTTGTGTAGTTTATACTAAAACAATTATTTATTGAAAAATAATTATTAATTGTCACATTTATCAGTGCACATTTTAACAATATGGATTATAATATGCAGTAATTATTCAGCAGATGATAAAATTTGACAATAGCATTTGTTCCGTCACACATTAATTTGCATTTTTTATTGTTTTTGCTGTGAGCGAGCGTTGCGAGCGGAACAGCAAAGCTAATTGTGCTTTCCCGCCTCACTCGATTTATGTGGTAGTGCATGCGCGGCACAATTATAGCTCGGTGGCCTTTCCAGAATTCCATGAGCGACTCGATTTGCCCTCACAGCACTCCACTTCTCTATGAGAACTTCTGGTTTTATTTTGAGTAAGAGCTTCTGAGAATTACTTACACATGAGATACTAAATCAAAGTCATGATTATCATAACCTGCAAGGACGTAGGAAATGTATTCTCTATTTTGAGATGTCTAGTTAATAAAAGAGGTTGGTACAGTTGTGTAGTGGTTAGCACATCCACCTCACAACAAGAAGGTCCTGGGTTCCAGTCCCGGGCTTGGGTGTTTCATTATTTTTATTATTTATATTTATTTATATTTATTTCGTCATTTTTATTATTTATTTAATTTAATTATTGCCTCTATATTTAACCCATTCAAAGTGAGCCGGACATACGCACACATACACAATTTACTGCCACACATTGGGGCACCTGGAGAGCAGTTGGGGGTTAGGTGCCTTGCTCAAGGGCACTTTAGCCATGAAGGTTGAGGAAGGGAAGGAGCAACTCACTACCCCTGCTGCCACAAATTTTCCTTCTGGTTCGGGATTTTAGCCAGCGACCTTTAAGTCCAAAACCCACATCATTTACCATTAGGCCACAGCTGCCCACAGCTGTTCTCCCATGGCTTGTGTGGGCTTTCTCCGGGTACTCCGGTTCCTCCCACAGCCCAAAAATATGCACCTCAGACTAATTGACTGTTCCAAAATGCCGCTAGGTGTGAATAGTTGTGTGTGTTGCCCTGCAGTTGTCTGGGGAGCTGTTCAGAGTATATGCTGCCGTCGCCCAATGTTGGATGAGATAGGCTCCAGTAGGATTAAGCAGTTCAGCAATGAATGAATACACAGGAACAGTGCAATCAGTTTCAATGGAAAGGTGGATGTTGCTGAATATCCACCAAGTCTAAGGCACATATTTGTTGTAGCATATATTACACAGGAATATAAGAAAAAAAACACACCACACTAAAATGGCACTTTTATGGTTTATTTTTTACATTTTTCAAATCCAGTCTCACTGCAACCCTAACTGGATTACGCGGTTCTGCGAATGAGTGAGTAAGAGAGAGAAAGAGTGAGTAATTAATGAAAGCATGTTTTTGTTTATATACGCCCATATTCGAATGTAACTCAGCTCTGAATACGGTCTGTAATATGGATTTCCTCTCTCTAATGGTGGAAAAATAACCTTAATGATATTTACAAATGTCAGGACAAGCTGGAAAGAAATTAAGATGTTCAACACCAGTAGATCTACCTGAACGGAGCATTCTGGTGTAACACCCTGACGCCGTCTAGAAAGTCAGCTGATAACAAGTGTAACCAAGATTATGTGTATATGAAACTTTCAGTGTCTCCTACAGAAAGAGTGTATAGCACTGAGAACATTACTTATTTATCTTTTAATGAATTGTCAAGGGCGTTCATGTAGCATATCCACTGATTATATGACACAGTATACAGTACTTGCAATGTGTTTTTGTATGATTATCGCAGATGTGCTGGATTTCAAAGCTGTACACTTGTTCTCATGGGATTCTGGTTTCCGACAACACCGATCGATGAGCATGATATTCATAGGAATGTGTTAGACAGTGCATTGATTTCAGATACAGCAGGACTTGTGGTTCTTTTTTTAAAACTATTTACTAAATGTGATTAAAATGTCTTTCTTATTTTAATCAGGCTAATTAGGCACCCTTTTTCGGCAAAGGCTCCAGAAATTCTTCCGAGGGCTTTAATGGCTAAGTTAGACTGCTTTCTCTGTATGACTATGTATGGGACATTTTCCAGGCATTTTATTCAGAACCTGTATATCCTACAAGGTTAAAGAACGCAAGCTGGTAACACACGGAAGCCAAAAGGAGAAGGTTATTAACCTGGCGTATTTTATTTGGCCTCTTCCGGGATTTATAGCAAAATAGTATGGGTTAGATGACCCCGCAATCAATCACAGCAAGGCTTGAGCCTATCTCAGCAGCACTAGGCAAAGGTGGGGTACACCATGGTCAGCTTGCCAGTCCACCGCAGGGCTAACACACATTCATTAATTAAGAGGCAATTTGGAACATCTTGTTTGCCTAAGGTGCATGTCTTCGGACTGTGGGAGGAAACTGGAGTACCTGGAGGAAACCCATGCAAGTATGAGCAACATGCAAGTTCCACACAGAAATGCCCAAGCCCGGGACTCAAACCCAGGACCTTCTTGCTTTGAGGCGGATGTTATAACCACTAAGGCTTGGAGACGCCCTGTTCCAAATAACCAATGCTCAAAATGAGCATGCACACCGAGCACAAATGTCTGTGCCATGCCACTGTAAAATTGGAGCTCCAGATAGATTTGGAACAT
>JAQMYF010000012.1:13130150-13140751 GCA_030014195.1 Neosilurus mollespiculum | reverse complement strand
TTGAAACATCCAATATATTATTTAAATTCAACCAAACAGTGCCTCAACAGTCGCCTCAAACTACAGGAATCAGTTGCTTTGTCAACTACTTAGTAACATGTTCAGCTCTATCGCCACGGGCTTGCTCATTAGGGATGTGTAGGGGGATGTAGAAAAATGTTTAAATTCCTTCTTAAATTACTTTTGCTATGTAAAGCTGCTTTGTGACAATGTCAATTGTAAAAAGCGTTATACAAATAAAACTGAAAAGGGAAAAGAAAAGAAAGTCATATAACTTGACTAAGATTGCCGTCTATACATCCATCCATTCACCGTACCACTTACTCCTACTAGAGTCTCAGCTGACTTAATAGCTATACCCTTAATAGCTCACCAAGGCAGCATTCCAAAAACATGCACATTAGGCTAGTTGGCTGTTCCAAATTGCCCCAGATGTGAGTGTAAATGTGGATGGCTGTGTGTATGCTATGGCCCTGCGGTGGTCTGACGAGCTGTTGCCTTCACCCAGTCGGCTAAGATATGTTTCAGCCTCCCTGTGACAATAATAGGATAAGAATATTGGATGAGTATTTTTATTCTTGCAATAATCATATGAACTTTGTACGATTTGACTAACAGACTTGACCTTTTTCCCCACGTCACATATTTTATATATGAACGCGACTGCGCAGGTTTCAAATCATCCAAACCTATGACACTCCCTTCCATCGTAGCCCTGCTAAACATGTACACCAATAGAAGTTAAACAATTAACGTAATAATTTTGTTTCGTTTCTTAAATGACTCCGAATCTCCTGATTGAGTCTCACTCTTCAGGTACAGATGAGCATGGTGGCTTAAGCTTGCTCATGCTGGTTATTACTGCTTGGTCACTTCTTTCCCAACATTTGCTGCATCAATCTTTACCTTCATATTACCGTAATAATCGTTATATATGCTCACTTCCCTCAGAGCCGACACCTTGCTGTCCAGCAATCTCTGCAAATCAATGTTAGAATTAATGCCTCTTTGACTACATAAAGCTGCCACTTTGGGACTGTTGGTTCATTTGACGCGGCTTCCTGCCCTAATTTGTGTAATTAAGGAGCCAAAAGGCTCAGGGGCTTTGCAGAAAGAGATGATTATGTCCTCCAGAAAACCCCTCCCAGAACCACATCCATTTCCCTAATTAATAGTCAGGGCTAGTCACCGTTAGCTCTCTCTGGCGTGAATTTGTGTGTGGCACAAGGTCAGGTGACCCACGCTGATTTAAAATCTGTTCCATGTAACAGAAAACAAGCCGCTGACTGTCGGGCTGCACAGCAAGTATCTGAGAAGCATCAGTTGCTAAAAAAAGCTCTGCTCTGTGTACTGGTATGCTTCTCAACCACATTGTATGTCTTAAGCAGCGTCCACACAGGAAGCAACGAGGGACAGGTGAAACACTTCACCACTGAGCTACACGTGAATAACTTTACCGCTGAAGTGCTGTCAGCTCATGTTGCCTAGGTAACCCTCTCGCATGTCATAGTTTCCAAGTGAAACTGTGAGCAGCATCAAGCTAGTTCCCTACAATAGATCTATGAGAGCTTTTATTATCATCAGCTTATATTATCATGATAAATGGATTATTATTACTGTTGTCATTATCGCATTGCAAGTATGGAATGGAGACTCGTGTTCATGATGATCCAGGAAGTTAAACATACAGTATATAAATAAATGTACTCACAGGAAATGCCGGCCATATCGGAGACATGGACCCAGGAATTGAGTTTCCAGTTCATATCCTTGTAAAATTGCTGTGTGCAGTCATAAGAATATTCACAGAATATTTATACACAGCAATAATGAGCATGTTGACGTAGGCAGAACAATGAAACTCGTGTTTATTGTTCCCTATGGAAGATGTTTTGGGGAACTCGTCATTTGGCGGCATCTGTCAATCAACGGTATCTTTAAGCTCTGACTGGTTATCGCTCAAATCGCATCACATGAAGGTTCAGCTCTGTTGTCTCTGTCTCCGCCCACCTTCTGTCGCTTGAGAAAATTTTGCCTCTTATATCTCATTTTGCTTGCTTTCACTGATTTTACGTGGTCGCTTAATGTGTGGACGTCCCTTTAGCACTTGGCCACTATAGAGTGTTACACCTCAACGCAAAAGCAAACATACGTCATTGACAGAAATAATGGTTCATCTAACATCAAGGCCACGGTTAGTCTTAATGTTTAATCAAGGGAATAAAAATGTTGTGGCATCTCGTGACACCGAGCACTAAAACCTGGTTAAATGTACAGTTGGATCATATGAACATGTTTGTGTGAAGCTTATAGGTTATTAGTGATGAATGAAACATTTTCAGCTTCACGGTTTTTCATAACAGATCCAATCATATCATTTTATCTGATTTAGAGTATACAAACTCACCGGCCGCTTTGTTAGGAACGCCTGTACTGTTCTCGATCTTTCAGTTATCCAATCAGAAAGTGCTAAACACAGGGGTGTAAGAACTGTAATTACACATTTTGGGATGTGCTTCTGGTGGTGTACTGGTTAGCTTGTCTGCCTCACAGCCAGAAGGTCCTGGGTTCGATTCCCGGACGAGGGCATTTCTGTGTGGAGTTTGCATGTTCTTCCCATGCTTGTGTGGGTTTCCTCTGGGTACTCTCCCACAGTTCAAAGATATGGCAGTAGGCTAACTGGTTGTTCCAAATTACCCCTAGGTGTAGGTGTGAGTGTGAATGGTTATGTGTGTGTCCCTGCAATGTTCTGATGGAGTGTTCAGGGTGTACCCTGCCTTCGCCCAGTGTCAGCTGAGCTAGGCACCGGGCTTCCCCCACCCGTTGTAGGATTAAGAGGTTCAGTGAATGAATGAATGAATGAGTGAGAGTGAGTAGGATGTTCTTCTCTGGAAAGACAATAAACTTTAGGGTGCATCAGGTTGTATCCCAGCAAAGTGTTTTAAAAAAATAAATACTTCAATCAGCATTGATTGCCTGCCATATTTGAGTAATTCAGTTTGCATTATGATTGAATAGGACTTAAATGGACAGTCTTTTCCCTCCCTCGTCAACGATCATAAGTGACCGTTTCACACACATACACACATTCGTAGCCTCTGAAGAATGCCTGACATTTTCTCTGCCTCAAACACACTATCCACCAACTGAACTCAATTTGTTCAAGACAAGCATGACTGACCTGCCTTTCCCAAGCAGCAGGGTAGCCAGTGACCCCAGAAAGAGTTCCTTTAGGGTCAGATCATACTGTTTACAAGGAGAGAGAGAGAGAGAGAGAGAGAGAGAGAGAGATAGAGAACATAAATGGGATAAATAGCAGACTTTCCATTTTTCAGTATATGACATTCACGCATATGCAGCTTGACTCTAAAGATAGGATGAGATAGAGTTTTATTAGACTGATGGTATTCTTAATCCATGTCCTAGTGAACTGTGAACCAGTATCAGGATATATTTAACAATTACGCACTGTAGGCAAGAGGAATGTCACTGAATATACATTCTTGCGAAATTCCCCAAGCTTGAGGTGCATAATTGTTACTATATGTACTACACGGGCACATTACCACAAAGGACACTATTTAATTAAATTTATTTGATTTATTTTTACATTTATGCATTACAGTGAAAGATGATGTCGGCACAGGCATGTTTATCAGATTGGTGGTGAGGCTGTGAGCCAAGGAGAGTAGCTCAGTGCTGTTCTAGCGCTAACAACTATTTGTAGCTAACAAATAATTATAGTGTGACTTAAACGTATAAGTTAATTAAATAGTTAATTCGCAACCTGAATCCACTTTCAGACCTGAAGGGCATTGAGGCAAGGCTTTGTACCGCTATCCAAGGAAGCATCTACTCCATCCAGTTTCCCGTGGTTGTTGTTTTGTCGCTGAAGCAGCTCCGAGTTTTTATGTCACACTCAAAATCCAGTCACTGGGATTTTGCTCGGTTTAAAATAGTTCATGGTGAGCTTTCTGCTGGTTTTCACGATGCTTCCGATCCATGTTCAAGGTCATGTCCAGGCTGTTTGTTGTAGTTTATAGAGATCTTGTGAATTTACCTCAACCAGCTCACCCACTTTATACAAGCTTTCCACATTTTCATGGCTCAGAGAATTTCTCTAGATTTGCTTAATGCTTTTAAAAATTAGTTTACTGCTTTATAGGCTTCAGTGTATTTCGGACTGCCTGTGATGGGAAACAGGTGTTGTTAGGTTCTTCTCAAAGCTAGCTTTAAAGCAAAATAAAATTAATGCATTCCAAACTCTCCTGTTGTAATGAAAATATATATATTTTCATCATCAGGTGGTTTTTAGTTACATTTTCGAGGTTGCAATCTACTAAAATCCGTTTGATAGTTTGCATTAGCCTGTTTAACAAGGCCACCATTAGTAGTCAGTTTCACTCTTGTGGGACGTGGACATGTCAGTTCTATTAAGGCAAGGGCAAAAATGACAGTATACAGAACTAAAACTAAACTAACAAATCAGATATAAACTCATAAACTTATGAATAAAATGAAACTAGACACAACTACACATACAACTACATTACATTTACATACATCAGACAGTATAGCAGTACATATAATGCAAAACACTCCTGTGTTTACAGCTCATTCCATATGAGTTACATCCGACTTTTCGTGGAACAGTGCCTCTTCTTGTGTAAACCACTCTAAAGTAAACAGTAAATGGAAACATCTACATTTGGACTGAAATGTACTTAACACTAGTAGCAGTTTGTTGACAGTGGTCTCTTTTGAAACTCATTCACAGTTTGAATAAAGTGATTTTTTTAAACAATAAAAATGTGATCATATGGTGTAGCTTTCTTTGTATTATCAGGGATGGAATTTTGTTAAATTTCTCAGTTTTTTTTACTCAGAGACCACAAAGCTTAAACATTTCTCTGACATTTTCAGTGACGTTTTGGAATAATGAATTATGATCCTGAGATGGCGGACCAATCAGATCATGCCATTCGTGCGTAGACTATACTAATTATTGACACTTGTGTAAAACCCCTTTCAAAAACAATCTGCAAATTATTTTTTTTTGGATCATACAAATGTAGTGGTGCTATGAGACAATGGACCGACATAGATTTGGGTGAGGTGGGTGTGGGAGTTGCGTAGTTGTGTTCAAGAATCTTTGCTTGTGGAGAGTCTATACTGGCATCACACAACACTCTCCACTTTTCCATTGTCAAGCACCAACCAACCTGGCATCAGTACAGGCTAGGCAGCACAGATGGCCAAATGAACTAAGTGAAGAATGTAAGTGAAGTAATAATCCTAAAGATATTTTGCTAGCGTTTTCTGTATTTTCTTCATTATGAATTCATTGGCTGTCACGTTAGGCTTTGAAAAAGAGTATGAGAAAAAAAATCTCTGCTTTAAATAGGGCAGAAGTTAGCACTATCAGAAAGTCTGATCAACATCAGGTTCCAAGTAGCAAACCTCACCCTGCCGTGTATTTAAAATGTGCTTTAGTAGGTTATGTATGTGTCCTTTTCAATAAACCCAATCAATCTGTAATGTAGTCCAGTTTTAATTATCATTATCCGTCCAATTCTGACGAATCTGGGCCCAGAGTAGCCTCAGACTCCTATTCCTGGCTGGCAGGAGTAGAACCAGATGGAGTCTTGTTCCTGATCTGCCTCGAGATTCAGTGTACTGTATATTCTGACATGCTTTTCTGCTCCACACAGTTGTAAAGAGTGATCATTGGAATTACTGTAAGTTTAATACTGTATCCATTCAAACCAGTTTGGCCACTCTGATCTCTCTCTATTCTGATCTCTCAACTCTGATCTCTCTCTCTACTCTGATCTCTCTCTCTACTCTAATTTCTCTCTACTCTGATCTCTCTCTACTCTGATCTCTCTCTACTCTAATTTCTCTCTACTCTGATCTCTCTCTTTTCTGATCTCTCTCTACTCTGATCTCTCTCTACTCTGATCTCTCTCAACTCTGATCTCTCTCAACTCTGATCTCTCTCTAGTCTGATCTCTCTCTCTACTCTGATCTCTCTCTCTACTCTGATCTCTCTCTACTCTGATTTCTCTCTATTCTGATCTCTCTCTACTCTGATCTCTCTCTCTACTCTGATCTCTCTCTACTCTGATCTCTCTCACTGTACTCTGATCTCTCTCTCTCTACTCTGATCTCTCTCTACTCTGATCTCTCTCTCTACTCTGATCTCTCTCTCTCTACTCTGATCTCTCTCTACTCTGATCTCTCTCTACTCTGATCTCTCTCTTTACTCTGATTTCTCTCTACTTTGATCTCTCTCTACTCTGATTTCTCTCTACTCTGATCTCTCTCTCTCTCTCTCTCTCTCTCTCCCTCTCTCTCTCTCTCAACAAGACAATTCTGAGCAAACACCAGAGACTGTTAAACATGACAATTCCCTTAGAACAGCAGTTTCTTTATTACTCAAACAAGACCATCTGGCAACCACAACCATGCCACAGTCAAAGTCACTGAGAACACATTTTTTCCTCCATTCTAAAGTGTGTTCCATTCTGTGCCCTTTTTTCCCGGGGTGGAGTGGGAAAAAAAGTATTTTTCCATTAATAAAAGGTATTTAACCTTCCTTCTTGGCATCAGCTAATTTCATTTTGTTTAATGTAGAAGTGCTTCTCGCAGTAATGCCCATGTTGACTTACATGTACAGAATGGGGCATTTGGTGTTCGTGTCAGAAATAGATAGAAATGACTGGATATGTATTTCGTTTAATTTGTGTATTAAAGGCTTCCAAGTTGCCATGTACTGCTTATCTCATATCCTCCATTTAATTTTATGACTTACATTAGTGAGTCAGAACAAAAACAATTTAGATTTCTAAACATTAGTTTTCCAGCACAAAATGGAATAATATAGTTTGTCCATAAAGAAAGCAGGATATTACATCAGACAAAAACATAATGATGGCTGCTGGGCTTTACATGCAAATAAAGAAGCAAGTGTAACCGTCAAAGTCTACAGGAGAACTGTGATTGGTTCTGTTACATACGCAGTAAAACTTACAGCTCATCACCTTGCAGCACTGGACCTAAGACTACTATATTTAAAGGGTCAGATATTGACTTTGTTTCATTTATTACAGTTCACTGTGCTTTATAGGATTTTTTTATGAAGAAATATAGAATTTTTTTTTTTGTAAATATAAAGCGCATTTTTGCACATGCCTACTTTTGCGCAGTACTGTATATGTATATGGAGTTTCATTTTAGCCATGTCCTCATGTAGAAGGCTGCTGGATTTGTCATTGCACAGCTCTTTCCTGGGGGTTGCCTGCCATCTGGCACTGCTGCGCATGACTGCCTGGTGACCTATAGCCAATGATGAAAATATCCATGCTTCAGAGGGCAGCTACAGAAAACAACTGTCAAGAATTAAGCAGCCTTGTTTCTTTAAGCTCACAGAATTTCTCGTTCCCTTTAATGAAGGCATTTAAGACTCCATATTTATTTCACTTAAGATTTATTTTGGTTGTGATACTGAATCCTCAGTCACTCACTCATTTGGTGAACTGATTAATTCTATTAGGGTCACGGGGAGGCTGGAGCCTATCTCTGCTGACACTGGGTGAAGGCGGGGTACCCCCTGAACAACTCACCGGACCATTACAAGGCCAACACACAGACACAACCATTCACACTTACATTCATTCCTAGCTTCAATTTGGTACAGCCTGTTAGTCTACTGGGCATGTCTTTGGTCTGTGGGAGGAAACCTAACCATTACACTACCGTCCCGCCCATACTGAATGCTGTAACCGTAAGTATCCAATGTATACACAAACCATTTAGAAGGGAGAGAAGGGATGGCATGATTTCTTAAGTTCAGAGTAGGGATTATGTTATAGGACAGGACATTCATAGCTTTCTGTCACTGTGGGTCATTAAAATCATTTAAAATACATCGAATATTAAGAAATCAAACTATGATTTATATTTAAAGTTCAGAAATAAATCAGATATAATACACCAGGGTGCCCTTTCTCTGTTAAATTTATTTATTTATTTGTTCGAATATGTAGTTACTGGCTGTTTTATTTAGGAAGGTGAAGAGCTTAAGCTGAAGTTCATATCAAACATCAGAATGGGGGAAAAAAAACATGATCTCTGTGACTGTGGCATGGTTGTTGGTACAGATGGTCATGTTTGAGTGTTTTAGAACCTGCTGATCCTGGCATTTTCACCCACAACAGACTCTACGGTTTATACAGAATGGTGTGAAAAACAAAATCCAGCCAGCACTGGTTGTGCAGATGAAAATACCCAGTTGGAGAAAGAAGTCAGTGGAGAATAACCAGACTGGTTTGAGTGAACAGGAAGGAAACTGTCTCTGGTAAAAGTTCATACTGTCTTCTTAGTTTTAACTGTTCTTTCTGTAAAATTCTTTTAGAACGACAGGAGCATTTTTTGTTTTTTCCTGCTTAACATGTTTCAACTACTTCCTGTAGTCATCGTCAGAAGCGTCACGTGGTGTTCTTGTGACGTGTCTTATAGGCTGCTTAGGTTGTTTTTTTCTAACGATGACTACAGGAAGTAGTTGAAACATGTTAAGCAGGTAAAAACCAAAAAAATGCTCCTGTCGTTCTAAAAGTATTTTACAGAAAGAACAGGAAGGAATCTGGTTTGGTAACTCAGATAATCACTATCTGTTACCATGGTGAGCAGAAAAGCATATCTGACCACACAACACGTTCCAGGATGTTCAGGTGGGCTAGAAATGCCAAAGTGCGAAACGGTTCTTGCTGTGGTTAGCACGTCCACCTCACAGCGAGAAGGTCCTGGATTCGAGTTCTGAACTCGGCAAGGGCGTTTCTGTATGGAGTTCTTCCTGTGTTTGCGTGGGTTTCCTCCCACAGCCCAAAGACATGCACATTAGGCTAACTGGCTGTTTCAAATTGATAATCTATTATGGAACAGATTAGCTGTTCAGAGTGTACCCCACCTTCGCCTAGCCTAGGCTTAAATAGGCTCCAACCTCCCCGCGACCCTAATAGGATTAAGCGGTTCAGCAAATGGATGGATGGATGGATGATGTTCATCTCATAAATGTGATTTCCTCCTCAGTCGCATTCTTGTTTCAGAACTCCAGATGGTGATTCACTGCTTAGTGGAAAGGAATGAAAAGTCTCACTGTGCCTAATGTAGTGTTGGATGTTAGAATAATTGTTGCTATTTAGTGGGAAGGATCATGGAGGAGTTTTTAATGTGAGATTCACCGAACTATCCCTAACACTGACGACATTCTTGAAAAGAAAGATGTACTGGTATGCAGCACATGACCATCTTCCTGATCTTTACAAGGTCCTTTATATAAGAAGGAGCCCAAATATCTTTGCATTTATTATCAGAAATAAACACAATTTTTAAATATTTGAAATTCTGACTGTTTAGTATTCAGGATTCTGCACTTGGGCAGCACGGTGGCGTTAGCACGTCCGCCTCACAGCAGGAAGCTGGGTTCAAGTCCCTACAGAAACCCTGGAAAAATGATGTGGGTAAAGCCAATTCCAGCCAGAATGCTTGCTGTTATAAAGGCTAAAGGAGGCCATGTTTTGCATTTTACCTATTATTCAGGGGTTATTTTTACAGAGCTCCTGATATGAAAGCTGTGTATACAAGTTGCTTTTGACGTGTATTGGCATACGGTATTGCTGTTTTATTTTGGGCTCCATTATTTCCTTCGTGCCTCCGGACTTTGCCTGTCTGAGAAAAGTGATGAACTTCATCCGAACCACCATAAAGGTGACACACACACACACACACACACACACACACACACACACACACACACATCATCATTCAGTCATTTGCTGAATATTATTAGGGTTACAGACAGGCTGGAGTCTATCTCTGCTGACTCTGGTCGAAGGCAGGGTACACCCTGAACAGCTTGTCAGACCACTGCAGGGCCAACACACACACACACAACCATTTACACTCACACCTAGGATCACCTAGGATCAATTTGGAACTGCCAATTAGCGTAATGTGCATGTCTTTGGACAGTAGGAGGAAACCGAAGTACCCACAGGAAACCCACGCAACTACAGGGAGAAAATGTAAACCCCACACAGAAATGCTTGAGTCCGGGACTCGAACCCAGGACCGTCTTGCTGTGAGGCGGATGTGCTAACCTCTATGTCACTGTGCCAGTAGCACACCCTTTATCCTTGACCGAGTTTCTTATGGTTGTGTGTTGATTTTTTCATGAATATGATAAAATTCGTATTTGATGGATTTTGCTAAACTTTTAATTTGAGGTTGCTTTTAAGGACACTGGATTTGGAAGTGTGAATTTGTGTGTCATCCTTTTCATGTTTAAAGCATAATCATATATTACATACAGGCTTTAAAGCTTCATCCTGATGATCCAGTGCAGCCAGCACATCGTCCATCAGCTGGATTTAGAAATATGTCATAAACTGACCTTCAAATGATGTGTTACCGGAAAATCACATCCATGTGATTCACTCTCTCTCTTTATCTCTCTCTCTCTCTCTCTCTCTCTCCCCCCCCCTTCACTCTCACTCTCTTTCTCTCTCTCTCCTTCACTCTCTCTCTCTCTCTCTCTCTCT
>JAQMYF010000012.1:13082228-13093449 GCA_030014195.1 Neosilurus mollespiculum | reverse complement strand
GCAAAATACTGTGAGAAAGTGACCTGTGGAATTTTAGTAGTGCAAAATACAAAAATACAAGAATAATTTAAAGAAGATAAAGGAGTGCCTCTGCAAAATTTCAGAAAGCTATCATGCATATATGCTGAGCAATTGCCCGGACAAACTTTATATGTTCAAGGTCACTGTGCCAAGGTCAAAGGTCACTTATGCAAATTAGCTACCCCATGCACAGGTTTAGGTCATAGGGAGTGGCTACGCAAAAGTTCAGAAAGCTATCACGCATATGAGTCGAGCAATGGCCCGGACCACAGGGTTTCCTGTAGTGGGCATGAGTGGACATGGGACAACCACTGAAAATGAAGTTGATGGGTTAGGGTTTCCTGTGGTGGGCACACATGAACACGGGATAGCCATCAAAAATTAAGTTGACGGGTTAGGTTTTTTTGTGGTGGGTGCATGCAGACATGGGAACACCATAAAAAATTAAGTTGATGAGTTAGGCTTTCCTGTGATGGGCACACATGGACACAGGACAACCATCAAAAATGAAGTTGATAGGTTAGGGTTTCCTGTGCTGGGCATGAGTGGACACGGAACAACCATCACAACTGAAGTTGATGGGTAAGGGTTTCCTGTGGTGGGCACATGGGGACACAGGACAGACACAGGACAACCATTCAAGCCATGTTCTTTGACAGTGATGCACCTCTTGAGAGCTCCACTATAAAAAAATGTCACCCCATGCATGTGGTGTTTATGAGTTAGAAACTGTGGTTTTCTGTGGTCATACTGATAGTAATCATCATTTAGTTTGTTATTATTGTTGCATTTTAGATGAATACAATGTTTAAAACCTAAAGTTCTGGAAATATGTACATTCCAATCCCGAGAGGTTATTAAGCTGTAGTTAGAGTCCTGGGTTTCTAGATAACATGGATGAAAGTCCATTTCTATGCAACAGTTTTCTGGTTTCTTAAAGCACTGATGGCTCCACCAATGGCTGGAAGTGAATGAAGGTTAATGACTCTGAATTCATTTAATGCAGTTCATTTAATTATGGATGAATAATCAAATGTACAATGAACTGCAAAATGATAACTATATTCCCATTGTGTTTGGGTGACATGGCTATATTTTATCATTTTTTAAAGGTTTTTTTAGAATGGGAGAAAATGTTCTACTGAGCAACAAAAGTTTGATTCAGTTTTATATGAATTATGTATTACATTGTATCTAAAACGTCATTACCATCATTTATTTGGGGGCTTACTTTTATCTCTATTCTTTCATACTAAAATGGGCGCTCTTGATCAGCAGAGGAAATTAGTTCCAGCCTCGTGGGCAATCTAATGTATTTTGTACTTCATTTGCCGTAATTATTTTGCCCATTACCTTATAATATCAGTTTGTATGTCTATGGGCCAGTTTTTATCTTCACAGAGAAAGAAAAACTTTTGAGGTTCCTTTCAGAGCAAGAAGAAAAAAGCAAAGACATTGGTTAGCATGTCTGCCTCACAGCAAGAAGGTCCTGGGTTGAAGTCCCAGGCTTGGGCAGTGCTGTGTGGAGTTTGCACGTTCTCACTCATTGACTGAACTGCTTAATTCTTCTAGAGTCACGGGGTGGCTGGTGCCTATCTCGGCTGGCACTGGGTGAAGGTGAGGTACATCCTAAACAGCTTGCCAGAGCATCACAGGGCAACACACATACAACCATTCACGCTCACATCCACACCTTGGGGGGCAATTTGGAACAGGCAGTTAGCCTAATGTGCATGTCTTTGGCCTGTCGGAGGAAAGTGGAGTACCCGGAAGAAACCCACGCAAGCACGTGAAAGACATGCAAACTCCACTCAGAAATGCCCTTCCCAAGCCCAGGACTCAAACCCAGAACCTTCTTGCTGTGAGACGGACGTGCCTACTATTACTACACCACCATGCCGCCCTACAATCAGGAACTGTGTGCAAAGTCTCCACTGTTTCCTCATCAAATTGCATTGAATAAATGCACCAATATTTCAGTATTAACACATTTAATATTTTTCAGGGTGGGCTTTCCTTTAAAATCAACCTGACAGTGATGCAAAGCATGTGAAGACGTCATGGTGTTATGAGACAATCCTTTCTCTCTGGCACAGATCTACCCAATACACTATCATGTTTTATTTAGAGCAGCTTTGTTGGCACATGGAAGCAAAAAGGCTGATGTTTTTCCTCTTGTGTCCTTTTTTTAACGAGAAAAAGCAGGATATGACACATGCAGTGTGTTTCACATATTGTCTTATTTAAATGAAGTTTCAAGCAATGAGCCAGCTGATGAGCCAGCTGATGGCCTGACTGCATGTAATGAGTCACTGAATTTCTGCATTTGTTAATGATTTATGGTGCGCTGTCTCCAATAACAGCTCGAATAAGTGCACCACGTTTGAGAATATGTTGCATTCCTTTCACTTGCAGCGAAGCTCCACAGATAATGAGCAATGGCCTATGAGCAGATTGTTCTTCCTCGGTCGAAATATGCTTCAGTGAAACCATCAGACGCGCTACAGAAAATAACGCTGGCAGGTTGACTGGTTATATACAGATGTAGAGTATATGCCATGCTTTGCTGTTAGAAGCAAAAATCCTAAAAAACGGCGGCATGATGGCGTCCACCTCACAGCAAGAGCGGCCTGGGTTCCAGTCTTTCTGTTCTTGCTTGGGTTTCCTCCAGGTACACCAGTTTCCTCCCACAGTTCAAAGACATGCACATTAGGTTAACTGTCTGTTCCACATTGCTGTTATCAGGAATGATGTGCATATTTAAAACCAATTATATCTCTGCCCTTAGAGTGAAAGGTGAGCAGAGCAGAATATAGAGATGAGAAGGTGAACAAGCTAAAGCGCTGCTGCATTGCTCTCTGTGCAACTGTGCCTCTATCAGCAGCTAGTCAGACAGCGCTACAGGAAAGCATAAACTGAACTAATTCAATTCGTAAACATGTTGATGAAAAAAGTTTCAATTAAAAAACTCAACATGTAATTCATTAATTTGCCGAACCGCTTAATCCTGTTAGGGTCGCGGGGAGGCTGGAGCCTATCTCAGGAAACTCTGGGTGAAGGCAGGGTGCACTCTGAACAGTTTGCCAGTCCATTGCAGGGCCAACACACAAAACCATTCACACTCACACTCATGGGGCAATTTGGAACAATCAATTAACCCTAATGTGCATGTCTTTGGACTGGAAGGAAACCGGAGTACCCAGATGAAACCCGTGCAAGAAAGGAGGGAACATGCAAACTCCTCCCTCGCCCAGCCCGTGACTCAAACCCATTACCTTTTTTGCTGTGAGGCAGGCATGCTATCATCTTCACCATGGAATCAAGTTGGAATTTCACGACACAATAAATTTTGGACCCTGTTAAAGGTTATGTTAATTACAAAGATTAATATGAAAGTTGTTGAGGAATTACTTTTACTAAAGATTTGATTTTCTCAAGAATGCCTTCTTTGATCCCCCTCTGTTTTGTGCAGTATGCAGATAACTGCTTTAGAATAAAACATTGAAAATTATTAATGTTGCATTGAAGCTTATTTGTCTTTCATATTTCCCCCCCTTTTCTATGCTTCCTTACATCCATCTATCCTGTTTGATTAATCTTTCCTCTCATCCCCACTCTTGTGGTACTGTTGTTTTCTAGTGTAGTCATTAATTTTCTTTCTCTTCCTTCTCTGTGGCTGGTATTTGACACCTGTTCATTCCTCCATTTTCCTTTAGGATCGTCTACATCACTGGCTTGGATCAGTTTTCCTGCTTCTGCTGGCCCTCTTGTTGTTCCTCTTCCTCTTCATTCCCCTCCTCTTCCCAACACCAGAACCCTCCACCAGTCACAATGCCCATCACTTACTGTATGCAATACACGCAAGAGAAATTTCACCTTCTCGTGTAGTAATGCCCGCTCTGGCCCAGTGCCAGTCTCCACCCGCTGCCCAACCCACCGCTCCTCCTCTTGCCATCCCACCCCTTACCATTGCCGCTGTCACCATCTGCAGGCTCCTGCACCATGAAGGATGAGGTCATCAGCACCAACGCACTGGCCTGGCTGGTCTGCTCCGGGGTGTCTATCCTGGCTAATGCCTGGGGTATCCTGAGCGTGAGCGCCAAGCAGAAGAAGTGGAAGCCTCTAGAGTTCCTGATCTGCACACTGGCTGGTACACACATCCTCAACATGGGCATCCCTATCACCATGTACTGCGTCATCCAGCTGCGCCGCCAGCATTCCAATTACGAGTGGAACGAGGGCCTCTGCAAGGTCTTTGTCTCCACCTTCTACACTCTTACCTTGGTTACTTGCTTCTCCGTCACATCACTTTCCTACCACCGCATGTGGATGGTACGCTGGCCTGTCAATTACAGGTAGGGCAAAATTTATTCGATTGAACTATGCTGCCTTGTGATTATGATTAGTTTTTTAATTTATCAAATAATCAAAAAGGAAATTAAGCTGTTGATATTTGTAAAGCCATATTTGCTTCCTTGAATTTTGTAAGGGGGGCATGGTGGCGTAGTGGTTAGCACGTCCGCCTCACAGGAGTTTGCATGATCTCCCTGTGCATGCCTGGGTTTTCACTGGGTACTCTGGTGTCCGCCAATCCAAATATGTGCACATTAGGCTAACTGGCTGTTATATATATGTATATATATACTGTACATATGTACACAAACCTTAAGCCACAGAAGGACGTATAAGCAACAGCTCCTTGGCTGCAATATTAAGTATATAAACATTGATATTCTAAGCCATGGATGCGGATTCTTATGAGCTTATCTCTCAAGAACTCATCCCTACTGCCTCACGTACAGCTATAGATATTGCAGATGATATCAAGTGACTCATATTAACCAGCTCCAGGGACGGACCTTTAAAGAAGATAAGATTAGGTGTATTGTTCTGGAGATCAGTTAAGACTTCTCTATGACCCCATTACTCATATCTATGTTCTCTGAATGACCACTGAGTTATCTAAAAGATTTTGACTAACAATCTGATGTAAGAATATGAAATATTGTACTCCTGTTGCTTATGTAAGGAAAAACTCTCTCACTCACTCAGTTGTCAAACCGCTTACTCCTACTAGGGTTTCGGGGAGGCTGGTGTCTCTCTCAGCTGACACTGAGCAAAGGCGGGGTTCACCCTGAACAGCTGGCCAGGCCATTGCAGGGCAACACATCCACAGCTAGGAGTAATTTGGAACAACCAGTTAGCCTAATGTGCAACATTCTTGCTGTGAGGCAAACCTGCTAAGCTCTACACCACCATGCCGCCTATAAGGAAAAACTGTTATAGGGAAATAATCAACAATTGGATGATGGCTGCACCACAACCTGACTTGCTTTATTCCTATCATACCGCAGTAATTTGCCAACAGATGCCAATGAATTTATTTTTCAGCAATAATCTTATTTTCTACCTGTTTATAGTTACATTTAATGTTACAGAAGGTCCATGAGAGAAGTCACTTGTGTTTATACTGAAATCACTTACATTATACCAGCTATAAAGAGCTTATGGATGAGCATTTAACCCATCCAAAGTGAGCACACGCACTCAGAGCGGTAGACAGTCAAATTATGAACCACAGAGAGCAGTTGAGGGTCCGGTGCCTTGCTCAAGGGCACTTCAGCTGTGAAGGTGGAGGAGGGAGAGGATGTCGCTCATTCCCCCTACCACCACACATTTTTTCCCATGCTGGTTCGGGAATCAAGCCAGCAACCTTTCGGTCCCAATCCAGCTTCACTATCCATTAGGCAAATTAAAATTAGTTAGATATCTAGATTTTAGATATTTTAAATTTAGATTTCTGCCGAGGGACGGACCAGCTGTCAAGAAGCCAAAGGCTCACGCAAGAGGAGCATCACACTTAAAAAAACATTAATTTGATTTCGGATGTGGGTGGCGCAGTGGTTAGCAAGTCTGCCTCACTGCAAGAAGGCCTTGAAGTTTGCATGTTCTCCCTGTGCTTGGGTGGGTTTCCTCCGTGTACTCAGGTTTCCTCCCACAGTCCAAAAACATGCACAGTAGTCTAACTGGCTGTTCCAAATCGCCCCTAGGTGTGAGTGTGAGTGTGAATGGTTGTATGTGTATTGGCATGCTGTTCAGGGTGTACCTCACCCTCGCCCAGAGTCAGCTGAGATGGGCACCAGCCTTCCTGCAATAATAATTATGATTAAGCCGCATATTAAATGAATGATTTTGGATGGATTGTACGTGTATCCCTCATGATACTGACTGCGTGTTATGCATTGCGATGCTGTTTGGCTGTTTGATCTTTGATAGGAATTTCACATGTGCCAACATCCAGGGACGTATTCTAATACCTTTTTTGTTTTTGAAAACTTTAAAGTTATTATTATTTTTTTAATGCCAAACAACAACAAATTAAAATTATTCTAAGGAATATGTTTGGCAATGCTTCTGCTGTTTTTTTCCCCAGAGAACATGGCTTAAAATCTTTAAATGTCAAAATAATAAATAATTAATTATGAATGGAAACGAAAAACAGCCCACAAAAATGTCATGGGAAGCTCCGGCAGTGCCTAAATCTGTATATTATTTCTCTCTGTGGATTTTTTTTTTTAATTTCCTTCTCTGTCATGTGTGCACGATATCAAATGACACACAAACACACACACGTGCGCACACACACACACACACACACACACACACACACACACACACACACACAGTGTAGTCGAGACTCTACTTGAAATGGGTTTAGCCTGTGAAATCTCGATCTTTTTAATGTGTTTTTGGGTTCATGTAGACTACACCCACCAACTGTTAAAAAGAAGGCAGAAAGGCGATGCAGCAAAAGAGAAAAAAGAAGACAGATGCGGCAAAGTGTTTAAAAATAAATGAACATTTCTGTTGTACATCAGCTGCTTGGGATTGTGATGCTGGGGACAGCAGGGGGAAAAAAGCCTGTACTCAGTGGCAGAGCTCTGCGAGTGAAATGAGGCAGAAGAATGATAAGCATTTTTTTATATCAGCCTTTAATTTAGAACTGATCTTTTTTATTATCTGACAGAGAGCCACATATTGTACTGCTTTGTCTCTCAGACAATCCGCCAGGCTCCTTAGAAGGAAACGAATGCTTCACTCTGTGACACGCATGTTGTATGAGTTCCTTGCCTGGTTGTGTTTTATTCGTATTGCTGGTACTTTTAGCTTTCTGAACCAATAATGCTACTAATAAAGAGTACCATTTACTTACCAGGCATATTAAATAAAAATGAAATACAGTCTTATCTTTTGGAAATCCAATGGAATTTGCCTTGCCTTGATGTCTTTCTGACACCATTTACTTTTGTCCATTTTTTCATTTTCTCAATGCCCTCTCATTTGCTTTTGGCGAGCGAAGGAGCAGGACACTTGATCTCGGACTTTTCCACTTCCTATGAATTGTTGTTGCGCTACCATGTTATCTCACATGCGCAGGATCATTCCCCGGGTCACACGACCTTGTTACTCATTCATTGTTCATTTTCTAAACCACTTAATCCTAATTATGGTCGTGGGGAGGCTCGCGCCCATCTCAGCCGACATGCTGACGGCAACCCAATGGCCTACTCTTTTCGTAAGTCAGCACGCCTCTCACCACAGACAGTGAGACACATGGCCGGCCTTTGATAACCCAGTTAGCTGCACTGCAGGACAGCAGTGACAACCCGGTGACAGTAGGGACCCTGACCTTGGGATCAGTAATCCAGCACCCAACCCCAGGGCCACCACTGCCCGGCCTTTTTACTGTTATTCAGATATAGAACCAAAACATGATGTAACCCAGGTGAATAAGAGATACCAAGCCCATGAGCTGGTGTGGTTTCTTCAGGAAACCACTATATTCAACCAAAATGAATTAATAATGGAAGACAAAACACATCAGCTATTCACCAGTGAATGGACACCTTTAAATGAATATATGCTTCATCTATAATATACTTTCTGTCGATGCGTCTGCTGATCCATCCATTTTCCTTGGTTTATCTGAGGTCAGGTCACTGAGGCAACAGGTCTAGGAGGGTTATGCAGGCATTTCTCTCCCCAGCGACACTCTCTAGCTCCTCCTGGGAGATTGAAACGTGTTTCCTGGCCTTATAGGATATATAATTACTCCAGTGAGTTCTGGGTCTGCCTTGTGGCCTCCTCCCAGATGGATGTGCCTCAACCAGGAAGCATTCGAATCAGATGCCCAATCCACCTCAGCTGAAAAGGTCGGGTGAAGTGTGAGCTGGGCAGCAGGCGAGAGCGAGGCCATGGGTGTCTCACTGCCTGGCGTCACAAACTGGCTGTATTTTGTTGAGGATTTCGTAAAAACAGGTCGAATTTATGGATTCACTGTTTGGATATAGCGTTTCACAAAAAAAACGATTTACATTTTCACCCACCATTTTGTTGCTTATGGTGGAGGAAACCAAAGCAGCTTTTCAGACTTCAACCTGGGGGTCATTAACACTGTGCGTTAGTGCATTGTTATCTTGGAATGCAGGAGCACCGTGATGTAAATGTGTTTGCACCATGAGGTGGGCCAGGACCTTTTAAAATAACCTGAAATTATTTAAAGAACCATACAGAGCCTTTGTCAGGCCTAATAACTTGCACAACATGGCTGCTTATAATATTATACTGTGTATCCTAATAGCATGGTGACTATAACAGTATAACAATAGTTGCACACCATGATCCAGTTACTCTTTCACTCATTTAATACTACTAGGGTCGCGGGGAGGCTGGAGGCTATCTCAGCCGACATTGGGCAAATGCAGGGTACTCCCTGAACAGCTCACCCATCCACTGCAGGGCAACCCACACACAACCATTCACACTCACATTCATACCTAGGGGCAACTTAATGTGCGTATCTTTGGACTGTGGGAGGAAACTGAAGTACCAGGAGGAAACCCATGCAAGCGTGATGAGAACATGCAAACTCCACACAGAAACACTTCGCCAAGCCCGGGACTCGAATCCAGGACCTTCTTGCTGTGAGGCGGACGTGCTAATCACTACGCCACAGTGCCAGTGTTTGATAATCCAGTAGTGTTTTATTAATTTATACATTTTTAGATTTATAAATATTTTGGTTAGGGCACTTAGAGTGCTGGTTCAAGCAGCAATCATTTTCCTGTGGAACAGATCGAATGGTGTAAATGCGTGATAGAGAGAGACCTATCGTTTGGTGCATTGTGGCATTCAGGTAATTGCTTCGTTGCTTTGAAAACTCACATCAAAGTGATTGTCAGCGCGCTTTCATAACTAACACATAATGCATAATTGCCATTCGAGCTAATATGACTCAGTGTGTAGCTGCCTTTGTAATTGTGATTTAGATACTTCAAAGTTAAAGTGTTTTTTTTTTCATGTGCTGTTTTCAGTATTTTAACACGTTCAGTCCTTTGTAGAAAAGAAGGTTACCCACTTTTAATTATCTTCAGTGAATCAGAGCATTTTATTTATTGGACCTCTCCAGGATTAATCAGGTTTAACCCATAAGCGATCACCACTATTGTCACCAGGAGGCAGAAATATGCAAATTGTAGATTTCTAATAAGCAAGCCAGAGGCGATGATGGCTTTCACTCTCACTGACTCATTTGCCAAGCCGCCTAATCCTACTAGGGTTGGCTGGAACCTATCTCAGCCGACACTGGGTGAAGGTGGGTTACACCCTGAACAGCTTGCCAGAGTATTGCAGGGCCAACATATATAACCATTCACACTCACACTCACACCTAGGGTCAATCTGGAACAGCCAGTTAGCCAAATGTGCATGTCTTTGGACTGTGGGAGGAAACCCATGCAAGCACAGGGGAGAACATGCAAACTCCACACAGAAACACCCTCTCTGAGGATCTTTCTTGCTGTGAGGCGCACGTGCTAAGCATTACGCCACCGTGCTCGCAAGAAAAAAAATAAGGCAAAAAAACAAACAAAAAAAAAGATGGGGCACAAAGAAGAAACTTTACAACAAAAAATGAATGCTTTTGATTAATAGCTTAGCAATTCAACAGTACTTGTTACTCTGTGGGGTATTAAAAGGCCTTTCTGGCCTGCATAATGTTGCAAAGTGGCTTTTGCATTGAGTACATTAATAATGACAAAAAAAACCCATTCGTGTCAGAAAACCTTCTTTTGTGTAAAAAATGTTTTAAATTCAATCCCTCCACACTGAGTCTTAACTTTTTTGTTGTTGTTTTTGTTGTTGTTGCTGTTGTTGTTGTCCTGCAGCATGGTTATTAATCTGTTTTCTGCACTGCCTAGTTTTCTCTTCACAGACGCTCCACAGAATGATTTGCAGATGAATGGATTTCTGGGGCACAATGATATAAAACATGGCTCAAGCTCATAAAGCAGTGTTAGACGAATAAGAACAAACAGAATTGTGTGTGTGTGTGTGTGTGTGTGTGTTGGTGAGAGAAGAACAAAAGCAAACCGATTGTGTTTTCCTCCATTTTAATAATAGTATCTGTAAGCAGCGAGTATAATCTTCAGTAAATATAAACTTCAAGCCGCAAAACACTTTCGCCTGTAGAGTATGTAAAATGTTGTCAAGAAATTTATTGTCTGGAGGCTTTAAGTAGTAAACCATGTAAAGATTTTTTCCATTTAGGTGTTTACTTTTTTATATACTAAGGAACGGATAGAGGTGGTGTAGTAGTTAGCATGTCCGCCTCACAGCAGGAAAGTCCTGGGTTTGAGTTCTGGGCTCGGCGAGATCGTTTCTGTGTGGAGTTTCTTTCCGTGCTTGCGTGGGTTTCTTCCCACAGTCCAAAGACATGCACACTACACTAATTGGCTGTTTCAGATTTCCTCGAGGTGTGAGCATGACTGTGAATGGTTGTGTGTGTGTTGCCCTGCAATGGACTGGTGAGCTGTTGAGGGTGTATTTTGCCTTCACCCAGTGTTGGCTGAAATAGGCTCCAGCCTCCCCTAGTAGGATTAATCATTTTGGCATATGACTGACTGATGCCTGAGGAGAATGAAGGGAAATTTTATTTTAAAACATTGCTCAGCTATTTAATGCTGTTGTAGCCAGCATTTGAGTTTTTCTCATGCATGGGATACACCAGATTAAATTATGAATGCATCCTGGACTCTGAAAATAAATTCTTCAGCATCTGTTTTTCTCCTTGTTACTCTTCAAACTGATAGGGCTTCCCCTCTCTCTCTCTCTCTCTCTCTCTCTCTCTCTCTCTCTCTCT
>JAQMYF010000012.1:13056041-13081091 GCA_030014195.1 Neosilurus mollespiculum | reverse complement strand
TATATATATTCCCAGTATTTTATTTCTTTTTTTTTTATCATTCTCGCCCACTAGTTTTTTTCCTCAGGTCTTGGCAGGGGAGTGTATTAGTTCAGAGATAAAGGACAAGACGCAGACAGAGACACAGGAAAGATCACTGAGTAAAATGCTGTGTTCCTCTTGGCTCTGAGTCTCTGAGAAATACACAGCATGTGAATGGCCTGGTTTATAAGATCCAGTAAGGAAATGTTTAATTACCAGTAGTATATTATGAGTAATTTATTCAATGTTTGTAGCTCTGTTACTGCGATTTTTTTAGGAGGATATGGGCAAGGATGTTGCCAGCTATAAAAAGGAGCGATATTCCCCAGTGATTGTCACAGGATTGTTGGTTTCCCTTCCTCTTGTATAGATAGATGCACAATAGAGGCATTCTTGAAGTTCTGGGGTATAGCACCTTATTTCTTCAGCTTTTTTACTGAGCCAGTCATCCTGCATCAGTCGTAGCTTGGCTTGGACTTCCCTCAGAATAGAGGTGAAGGCTTCTTTCTTGGAGGCTGATGATGGGTCATCCATATGGATTTTGTGGAGATGGTGTTTTTCAGAAAGAAGAGAGGAGATGTGCTCCTCATTCTCATCAAACCAATTTTGGTTTTTCTGCTTTGTTTGGCCCAAGTGCTCTAGGGCGGTTGAGTACCGTGCCTCTTTAATGGCTGTCCAGCTATCTTTCATAGGGCAGCATCCTATCTGAAGGCTCGCCAGTTTTTTGGTCCAGGTCACTTGACAAATCAGCCATGATTTCTGCGTTTATAAGTTTTGTGATGTCTAGCTTCTTTCCTTGAGGTTGGTTTAACTTTGGACACTATCAGTCTGTGGTCTGTCCAACAGTCTGCACCACATATGGATTTGGTTACCTTGATGTCTTGTCTATCCCTTCTACTGGTGATAATATTGTCAATCAGGTGCCAGTGTTTAGGACATGGGTGCATCCATGATGTCCTGTTTCGGTAGGGTAGACGGAAGAAAGTGTTGGTGATGATCAGGTCAGCACATCTTTAGGAGGAGGAGACCATTGCTGTTGCATTTGCCAACGCCATGGGAACCAATCACTCCATTCCCTGTTTGATGGTCTGTGCCTATTCTATCACTGAAATCGATGAGGATGATGAGTTCCTTCATCACTGCTGTGATGAGGCTGTTGAATTTCTCATACTTGTCCTTCACTTCCTCAGGGTTTGTCATAGTGGGAGCATATGCACTGATAACTGTGGCACTCTTGTTGTTGTCCAGGGGTAGTTTGAGAGTTATCAGTTGATCATTCAAGCCTTCTGGCAATGTGGGTTTTGATTGCAAATCCCACCCCAGCCTCTCTGTGTTCCTTACTACTGTGAACACTCTAGAAGAAGGTGTATCCTCCTCCTTGATCTGTAAGCTGTCCAGCATCAGGTAGGCATGTTTCACTGAATGCTGCAATGTCAATGTTGTAGCGGGCAAGTTCTCTTGCTACAAGGGCAGTTCGTCTTTCAGGTCTGTCGGCTTTGGTATTGTCCAATAAGGTTCACACGTTCCATGTGCCTAGGGTGAGTAAAGTCAGCTTGGGTTTCGAATTGATTACTTTTCTTTTTGTTGGACTGCATACGTAGGGATTTCCTCCAGCCGCAGTAAGCTGGTCGAGGAAGGTTAAGGCAGGCTATTTTTAAGGCACCTTTTCTAGCCTCGTTCTCGTGCAATGGAGGCGAGCAGAGTGATCCTGAAAATCATAACGAAAAAAGAAACGGGATACAACAGAATTATTTTTTTAAAAAGTAACTAATTAAAGGTACAGTGTGTAACATTTTGAAGGATCCCTTAGCAGAAATTAAGTATATCATCAATAAATAAATGAATCTGAAAAGATATTCATTAAGTTTTCTGAACATTAGAATAAGCTGTTTATATCTACATGAGAAGCTGGTCCCCTCTCGTGAAGGCCACCATCTTGCAACAACTGGTTCCTACTGTAATCCAGATCCATACAGGCTGCGAAGGGGATGGGTTGGAAATGGAATTTTAGTTCGTTGCAATGTGGAACATCCCTGCGATCTTACGCACTATACTTTTAAAGGTGAGCAGAAAGAGAAGATTCATGGGAATTTAATGCGTTAATGCATTTTAGCTCATGAATGTTGTCATGGAAAAGAAGTCCGGTAGTCCAGAACCATACAGGCTTCGAAGGGGAGGGGTGAGGAATGGATTTTATTTGGATGCAATCCGAAACCTCAGCACTAGATGCCGCAAGAAACCACTAAATATTACCCTCTGTACCTTTAAAGGTGAGCAGAAGGAGAAAATTCATGGAAATGTAATGTTTTAGTGCATATTAAGCTTCTGAATTGTATAATGGGAAAGAATGAACCCTTTTGTGAGAAAATTCCAGGTTCAAATCCTGTGTATGATGAGTTACAATTCTTTCTAGGAGGAATGATGTCATTACACTCTTTAATGTTAATCAGAATGATACTAGCCAATCATGGGCTTATTTGAACTAATGTATGTGGAAGAGGGCGGTTAGGGTGTCCTCTAAAAACACCCTGGTGGGTAGGAATGGGTGCTAAACTTTACAGAAAATGGTTTCTGTATTTTTTTAATGCTGAGATTTCTTAAAATTTCGCTAACACAGCTAATACAGTTTCCCCTTTGTTGTATATTCTCTTTCCTCTCCAGGCTGAGCAACACGAAGAAGCAGGCTGTGCACACAGTGATGGGTATCTGGATGGTTTCTTTCATCTTGTCCACATTACCTGCTGTGGGCTGGCACGACACCAGCGAGCGCTTCTATGCCCACGATTGTCGCTTTATCGTGACTGAAATCGGCCTAGGCTTCGGCGTCTGCTTCCTGTTGCTGATCAGCGGCAGCGTAACAATGGGAGTCATCTGCATCGGCATTGCTCTCTTCCAGACGTTCTCCATGCAAACAGGCCACAGTGCTGACAAGAACAAGTTCAACGTGCCCACTATCGTGGTAGAAGATGCGCAGGGTAAGCGCCGCTCATCCATCGATGGCTCCGAACCAATCAAGACCTCTCTACAAATCACATACCTGATCAGCGGCATCGTGTTCATCTATGACTTCCTTACTGGCTTTCCCATTCTGGTGAGTCACACTGATAATATTGTAGTGAATTAACATTCTGACATATACCCACTGTTCTAGTCCTGATTTACATTTTGTTTGTACGCTTATTGGGTCATCTGATGCGCTCAGAATCCTACTGTTTTCTTACAATAGTTCTATGATTGCGCTACATTAAACCCATGGGAGCTCCTTATATATTCAAGTGTATTATACATCATATTTATGATAGTGTTAGATGAGCCTTATGAAGGTGGCACATCAGTTCAGTGTCACAAGAATGTTAGACAAGAATCTAACTTGCAGAACTATTTTCTCCACGACATTTTACTGACTTTTACTGAGTTTAATTGGTCGCTGTTACTCTTCGCTTCCTGTCAGGATGCCCCTTTACATGTAGGTTTACTTAAACTATCCATGATGTTTAATTCATGGCTTATGTCAGTCAAATATATTTTATTTACAGGTTAAGTGTTTACAGTTTGTGAAAATCGCAACTTTTCTGAAAAACTTGGTCTTCCAGTGTGTACAACCTATGCGAGGACTCATAGACACTACCCAGAAGGAGTAACGTGTCAAGGTGAACTTGTTCCCGACTCTGACCACTTAGAGACATAGCTCAAGCTTTCAACCATCAGATCAGGGAGAAGGACTCCACGCTTAAAGTTTAATGACCAATTCCAGTTACACGCACATCAGCAGTATAGATCTTGTTTTTTTTTTTTTTTGTTCTTGCAGAGGCAAAAGTTCTACAGAGGAGAGAGAGAGAGAGAGAGAAAGAGAGAGAGAGAGAGAAAGAGAGAGAGAAAGAGAGAGAGAGAGAGAGAGAGAGAGAGAGAGAGAGATTGAACATCACAGGATTATTAAACTCTGGAGGCCTGAAAAAAAAACACTCAACTCACAGTGCAAAATTGTCATCACACAGAAGCAAAGAGCCGAGCTGGTTCAATTTTAATTAGGGGAGTAACGCTCCCAGGGGATTAAGGAGATGCTTGTGTAGATATTTTTTATTATTATTAAATGAACCTTTAGATTTAACCTCAGCTAGTGTGCTAAGTGGGTCATGAGAAAGAGACAGAGAGCAAGAGAGAGAGAGAGAGAGAGAGAGAGAGAGAGAGAGAGAAGAACAGCACAGCATCACTGCTAAAACTGGGTTTGCAGAAAGAAAATAATGAGCAAGGTTGTTTTTTTTTTGTTTTTTTTGTTTTTTTGTGGGGGCGCTATTTCTACTGTTATTTCTCAGTAGCTGAAGGACCCTCTGAATTCTTATGACACAGAGAAATGGCAACTGGAAGTTATAGGATACCGGTATTGTACATGTGAAAGATATGTATGCTTTGCTGTGTAAGTTGCACTATAGTTGTCCCTGTGTTGCGTCAGGCTAATCTGAGTATGATGATTCCAGTACCTCTTGTTTTGCAGGTTTTTATGTAATTTATGCTCCATGTGGATTATAACATAATAGAGGAGAAGTTTGAGTTGTCAGATTTGGCTTGAAGGGACAGACAGATACAACTATAGTCACAGGGAGGCTGGAGCCTATTTCAGTCGACTCACTCACCATCCACACTCTCACTCACACCTAGGGGCAATTTGGAACAGCCAGTTAGCCTAATGTGCATCTCTTTGGGCTGTCGGAGGAAACCAAAGTACCCAGAGGAAACGTACGCAAGCATGGGGAGAACATGGAAACGCCACATAGAAACGACCTCATTGAGCCCAGGACCCGAACCCAGGACCTTCTTGCTGTGAGGTAGACGTGCCTACCACTTCTCCATTGTGCCCAATAGGGTGCTGGCTTACTGATCCCAAGGTTGGGGGTTCAAGCCCCACTATCACCAAGTTGTCACTGTTGTCCCCCCAGTGCAGCTAACTGGGTTATCAAAGGCCGGCCACGTCTCTCACTGTCTGTGGTGAGAGGCATGTAAAAGAACCATTGCTCACTGCGTAAAGAGTAGGCCACTGGGTTGCCGTGCAGTCTAAAGACATACACGTTAGATCAACTCGTTACATTATCTTGCCCATAGGGATGAATGTGGGTGTGAATGGTTGTTTGTGCCTGTGTTAGCCCTGAGACAGGTGACGTGCTCATAGTGTATCATGCCTCTTGCCTGAAGTCAGCTGGAATTGGCTCCAGCAGATGAAGGATGGACGTGTTTATATGTTAACAAAAATTCTTTCCATTTTTATATTTATACCAACATTTATTTTTCTTTATTATAAAATTTCCCTCCATCCTGCTCCATGTAGATTACTCCTGCTTCTGCTTATTGTGCCTCTGTTTCACTCAATCATTATTTCTCTTTAATATCACTTCTCTGTACAGTAATATACACACTAGATCGACACTTTAAGCCTATATTCGGGATGCCATAAACTGAGGCCTGCTTCCTTCTGCCTCCCTGTGTTAATGAGCTATTTAAATGCATTGCAGCTATATCACATGAACCCTCAAATTACAGAGCGTTTTATGGCGAGTGCGCTGAATAGCCCGCCCTATGTGTGCTACATGTGGTTTTGAGTAAACTGTTGAGAGTCAGGATAATTAAGCTGGATTCTGGAATCCATGCATGGAGTTCAGTGTTAATATTAGCATAACATTGACTCTTAAGGATTAAACACTGACACTGAGAGGAAGTCCAGGCCAGGCCTCCCATGATCACTTCCAGTATGGAATGTTGACCTGTCAGTGTTAAGGGCATGTTTAAAGAAAGATTTTCCAGTTTGATTACTGGGAAAAACCCCTCCTGATGATGAATCATGTAAATCATATATATATATATATATATATATACCACTACATAAAATGTGCATTGGAGCAAATATTTATTGGGAATGTGTACTTACTGCCTCATTAGCAGGAAGCTGGAGAACAATGGGACAGTCCTATACCGCAAGGAGACTACAGATCTCAGTGTAAATGGAAGCCAAACCTTATTAATATCACCATTTTAATATTGATCCTAAACGTCTTCAAGTTTTAGCCAGAGTACATGTGAAAGACATGCGACATTAGGAAAAGTACAATAAGGCAAGTAACAATTTATTCATTCATTAAAGCTGGGGTTGGTAACTTTTTAACTGTATTCACAAACTGGTATAATGGCTAAAAAGGTCTTTACACCACAATAGCAATCAATAACTTATTCTAGAAAGGTCCTGGTTCACCATTTCAGGAAAATTAACAATTATTCCCCAAATGCAGGGTGAATATCCCTGAATAGAACTAAATCCACCAAGCCTGAAGTTGATAATTGTTCTGGTATATACTACACATGAAAAGTAAAAAGCACACTAAAACTAGATTATAGTTTAGATTTTTTTCATGATTTAAAGCTGGAAAAAGGTGTATTTGAGCTATGCAACAACATTTCATTAAACCCCCTTCAGCGTTTTAGGATAGACTCTGTGGAAACAAGGAAAAGCAAGCAAAAAAGAGATTTTTATAGTTTTGTGTTTTAACCATGACAAAGGCAGGTCAGGTGAGCAGTATACTTCGAGCCTAGGGGCTAAAGGCTAAAGGGCTGTGTTGCTAATGGCAATGCAATTTTTTGAGCCTTCTAAGTGTACCTTTTAGTGTTCGGTATATACTACATGAAAACACAAGAAAAGTAAACTAGAATGAGCTTTTTGGACTATTTTTTATTTTAATGCATGACACTGATGATCCTGCATGCTCCAAATGACTGTAACAAAGTCGTTTTGTCATTTTGATTTAATCATTATCTACTGGGAATAGGTGTTTTATCTCGAGATAGCAAACCAATCAGCTTTCACCATTCCTTTATAGTGTATCTTGATTATTATTATTATAAAACCTCGAGTAATCTGTGTCCATACAGTGGATTGTTGTCCTGTTTTTCATTCTTTGTATAGCATGAATGATGGCTTTCCAGAATATTTCATAAAGTGGTAGTGAAATGTATGTGGGATGTTTGAAGACAAATGGGAAGACACAAAATAGTCAGTCCTGAAAAAAAAGGATGTAGAAGAGATGTAATACAATTTTGTAGTATACAACATAAAATTAAACATAAAATGAAGTGACATGAAAGCTACATCTTTTATGATGAAACTTCTGTCGAAGATGCTGCATGACCATACGATTGGAGGAAAAGAGTTTGAAATTGGGCAAGCTTAGCAGAGTGGGCGATTTATTACTTTAGCAGAGCAGTAACTGTCTAGTTATTTTGAATGGGAAGATACCGGAAAACTCTATTTTTCCATCTTCTCAGCAAAAGCAGTGGGAAAAAAAATATAACTAAAATTTACCAAGAAAAAAATCCAATTAACTGACAGGGAAAGGACATGGGCGGCACGGTGGTGTAGTGTTTAGCACGTCCGCCTCATATCATGAGTCCCAGGCTCAGGAGTTTCTGTGTGCAGTTTGCATGTTCTCCCCATGCTTGCATGGGTTTCCTCTCGGTACTCCAGTTTCCTCATACAGTTCTAAGACATGCATATTAGGCTAATTGGCTGTTCCAAATTGCCCCTAGGTGTGATTGAGTGAGAATGGTTGGGTGTGTTTATCCTCCTTCACCCATTGTTGGCTAAGATGGGCTCCAGCCTTTCTGCAACCCTAATAGGATTAAGTAGTTCAGCAAATGGATGGATGGATGGGAAAGGATCTGGGCCATGAAGGAAACATTTAGCTTATTTTGTTATTGTTATGACATTTTGTTAACTGTTTAGTTTTGCTTGCCTCGCTTTATCAGGATGAACTATAACCTGTGAACGAGGCTAATTCATGAATGACCAAAAGAATGCTACATCCCATAATAAATAATAATAAGTTCTGGTAACCTTTGTCACAGGTGGTGAGCTTCGCCAGTCTGAAGTATGACCGTTCCTACACGTGGATGGTGTTGTGTGTACTGTGGTGCTCCATAGCCCAGTCCATCCTCCTCCCTATGTTCCTGTGGGCTTGTGACCGTTACCGTGCTGATGTCAAGGTGGTGTGGGAGAAATGTGTGGCCATTATGTCCAACGATGAAGTGGACGAAGGTAAGCAGCACAGGGAAAACTTCTGCATGGTAAAAGGAGAGGACAGAAAATAAATAAAGGCAAAGGAACTTTCCTTTGGGTCTGTGTGTATAAAGTGGGGAAAAAAGAGTTCAGTTGAAAGAAAAGAAAAGAAAAGAAATCAATTGTCCATTGTAAAGTAAATGTCATGACAAAATTATTATGTACTGTAATCCTGTATAAAATATAATGCTATGCTATACAGTATATATGTAATAGTTATACTAATATTAGAAGATGTACAAAAAATATATGTACCTTTTGATATTTACCTGAAATTACATTACTGAAAGGCTTCACCATTATATAGATCTTCGATGGTCCCCATATTTATTTGAAAGCTACAGTTGTATCGACTATTCATAATATAATAGGGATTTAAAAGAACCATTAGGTAACCACTGGCTGCTTGTCCATTGAAGCAGGTGGGGCAGAGCATAATGTTAATCTTCATAACTCTTTACATTGTGCAATCATGGGATAGTGCATTCACAGCTGTTCCATGAAGTTACTGGTGGTCGTAATGTGTGAGCTGCAATAAGCACTAATGGAAGTCCACTGTGGCAGGACTCATGCTGCTCAATTTACATGACAGTTAATATCAGGGTCATAATTTTTATCATAAGTTGTAGCATAATTCACTTCTGATACTTTGTTGGTTTAAATTTACTAGAACGTAGCCTGCAACATAAGTCAACTTTCAACCTAAATTTGTTTGGGTTGATCAGAGGTGTTGTTATTAATGTTGTCCTGCCCCACCCAAATTAATGTTCATGAGCCACTGCTGTAGGTATCTGAAATAGACATCCTAGGATTCTACCAATAGAATTAGAGTTCTTACTCAGATCGAAAAAAGTTGGGACGGTATGCTAAAATTTTATTTAGTAAGTAATATTTGTTCTGTATTTCACTCAAAATATTACAACAGGATATTATTTGAACTTTTACCTCATAAATTTTATATTTAACACTCATTTCAATGTTGTGTTCTGCAATGCATTTCAAGAAAAGTGTGGGCAGTAAAATATTTACCGCTTTGTAATGCTTCCATTCCTTCTCTCACTGAGTCATTTGCCGAACCGCTTAATCCTACTATTAGGGTCATGATGAGGCTTGAGCCTATCTCAGCCGACACTGGGCGCAGGCGGGGCACACCCTTACCGTTGCAGAGCAACACACACAACCACACACATATACAACTAGGAAAAGCTAATTAGCCTGATGTGCATGTCTTTGAACTGTGGGAGAAAACCGGAGTACCTGGAGGAAACCCATGCAAGCACTGGGAGAACATGCAAACTCCATACAGAAATGCCTGAGCTCATTCTTTGAACACAGGACCTTCTTGCTGTGAGGTGGACATGCTAACTACCACACCACCATACATCCCCCATTCCTTCTTACGGCACTTAAAAGATGTTTACGGACAAACCAAGTGAGCACACCAAGTGTTTCAGGTGTTATTTTGTTCCATTATTCCCGTATGCAAGAATATGGGGCACCGTTGTCACATTTTTTGTTTCAAAATGTGTGTTGGACACATTCTATATTGCAAACAGGTCAGGACTGCAGATAGGATAGTCCAGCACCCACACCCTCTTCCACAGCTATGCCATTAGTAATGTGAACAGAATGTAGTTCATCAAAGTTCATTTAATCTTAATCCTAATTAGGGTCACAGGGAGGCTGGCACCCATCTCAGCAGACTCTGGGCGAGGGCAGAGTACACGCTGGACAGCTTGCCATGCCATCGCAGGGCAGAAACATGCTGACAGCTATGCAGTCTACTCTTGACAAGAGTCAGAAATGGTTCTTTTACATGCCTCTCACCATAGACAGTGAGAGACGTGGCCGGCCTTTGATAACCCAGCTAGCTGCACTGGGGGGACAACAGTGACAACTTGGTGATAGTGGGGCTTGAACCCCCGACCTTGGGATCAGTAATCAAGCACCCTACCACCAGGCCACCACTGCCCCAAAGAATGTAGTTTTGCACTGTTTTGTTGAAATATGCATAGGTGTCTCTGGAAAACATGTTGCTCCAAAACCTTCATGTACTTTTCTGCATTAATGTTACCACCACAAAACTGTAAGGAACGTTTGCCAAGGGAACTGACACTACCCCATACCATGACAGACCCTGGCTTTTTAAATTGTTACTGGTAATTGAATTGGTAATTGAATTGGTTTTAACTGTCATTTGAGGATACAGCTGTGTATTGTTGTGCTTGATAAAGCTTTGCCAAAGTAATCACCAACCCATGTGGTTATCAGGTGTTCAGCTTAGGCTTGTGCCCTTGCCCATTATATACCTGAATTCCTCCAGATTCCTTGAAACGTTTAATGATATTATTCACCATAGACCGTGAAATAGACAAATCCCCTCCTGTCTTTCTTTGAGGAACATTGTTTTTTTACATTTACAATCATTTCTTATGTATTTGCCGACAGACTGAAGACCCTTAGCCCATCTTTGCTTCTCAGAGTCTAGGCCTTTCCTGGATACTGCTTTTCACTTCTTGGCATCATCTGTTTTAAATCACATCATTATTTAATTGCTTTGCCTTATTTATCAGCCCTAAATTTTCCCATCCCTACTTTTTTTGGAATGTGATGCAGGTCTGAAAGATGGGAATGGAGGTATATTAACAAATGAATTTAAGTTGAACCCACAAAACTCGAACTATCCTGGGTTCATTCTGTTTCCAATGAAATACAAGTTAAAGTAAACATAGAAGCCACTGCTTTTTTTATTTCCAATTTCCATACTGTCCCAACTTTTCTGATTCGAGGTTCTAATTGTAAAGGATCTGCTGTTACTTGTTAACATGGAAAGCATGTCAGGTCACAGGGTGTTATTATTATATTAATGACACTAGAAAAGAATTGTGTGGTGGTCTGTGAAAAACCTGCTGGATGCTGCTGTGGCGGAACATCCAAAAAAGGAAAAATTAGCATTTTCTACTATCAGAAAACATTTTAGTTGCAGTCAGAAGTTTACATTCATCATGAACATTGTTATAATATTAGGTTTTCAATTTTTTCTGGAACTTCTTTAAATTGTAAAAAAAGAAAGAAAGAAAGAAATAATTTGATGCACTATTTGTAATTTATAATTATTAATTTTTTTAATCGACACAGGGAGTTTGCATGTTCTCCCCGTGCTTGAGTGGGTTTCCCCCGGGAACTCCAGTTTCCTTCCACAGTCCAAAAACATGCACAGTAGGCTAACAGGCTTTTCCAAATTGATCACAGGTCTGAGTGTGAATGGTTGTTTATGTGTGATGGCCCTGTAATGGTCTGGCGAGCTGTTCAGGGTGTACCCCGTCTTTGCCCAGTGTCAGCTGAGATAGGACCCTAATAGGATTTAGAAGTTCGACAAATGAGTGACTGCTTTAAAAAAAAAAAACAAAGCTATAATTCAAACCTGTGCACCGAATTCTTGTTTCTCTCTGTTAAGGTGTATGCTGAACAATCATTCTGCCACAGAAAAGAACAGTACAAGACATTGAAAGCCTAATATTACATTCATATGCATGATGAGTGTACGAAAACCTCTGACCACAACAATAAGTATATTTTACCAAAACAAAATGCGCAAATGCACACAGTGTGTATGTCTAAGGTCTTGCCAGATCAGTGTACTTTTCGCACACAGTGAATGTCCTATTTCCTCTATTTTTGTTCAAATTTCAAATTCAAATTAAAATTTTATTTGTCACATACAAATTTTACACAGTACAATATGTAGTGAAATGCTTAGTACGACTGTCCAAAATGTAAAGAATAAACTATCAGAGTAACAAGAAGAAAAGAACAATAACAATAACTAAAACTTTTTTTTGTTTTTTTTTGTTTTGTTGAACACTTAATTGTTTCTGATACCCAAACACATTTAGTATAATAAAAAACAGAGTAAACAATGCACAGTTAAAAAAAAACTCACTGAAACATCCATGCATATTAAAAAAAACAATTTAAAGTAATTGCCGCTTAGTCACTGAAAATAAGACTCACTATGCCCGAGATCATTTTTGCTACCCCTGTTACATCTAGATAGCCCTTAAATGCAACTGTTACCGCAATGTGAAATTCCTTAAAAGGTCTCAACAAACAGCACACTATGACTGGATCTAAACAAACATGGTGGTGGTAGTGTGATGGTGTGGGGATGCCTTGCTGCTTTAGGGCCTGTGCAGCTTGTTATAACTGAGTAAAGGATGTCCAGTCATCAGTTTGTGATCTGAAGCTCAAGCACAATTAAGTTCTGCAAAAGGGCAATGATTCAAAGCATAGAAGTAAATCCATTTGTGAATGATTAAAAAAATAAAATAAAGTCACCAATCTGAACCATATGGAAATGTTATGGCAAGACTTGATTATTCAAAAAAATCCACCAATATGGCTTAAAACTAATTTGTAGAGAAGTCTGGGGCAGAAAAGCCTGGGCCAGAAAAGTCTGGTAGAAAGGCTCATCTACTGTTGCCTGAAATGCTTGATTGCAGTCGTTACTTCTGAAGTTAGCAGATTGCTTTTTCATTAGGGTGATGTAGGTGTTGGTGTATTTTTGTGCATCAGTAAATTACACAATCATTTGGAAACTGTGTGTTTTGTTTAGTCAGGTTGGCTTTTGTATTGTACTAAATTTGTTTGGAGATCAAAAACAACTGAGTGCTATGAATAAACAAATAGAGGAAATCAGAAAGGGAACGAGTCGTATGACATAAGTCCAAAATTGAAAATAGAAGAAAACACTTGATCCACAATTATTTCCATGCAAGATGCATCAAAAGAGATCAATTAAAGGTCAGATATTATACCCTTTTGCATACATTTATTTTTTTATTTTGGATGCCAGTGGAGCACCAACTTACAATTCCTAATCCGAAAAACTCCACATTCCCCCCTGAAATACTGATTTTGAGTGTGCGTGCTGCGTGGCCTGTTTGGCTTCCTCCTACTATTTATGGTTTCTGGTCTCTACACTTGCCCTACATTGATTGGTCACCAGAAAGCTGGGCGGCAGTTTGGGTTTTGTAGAGAAACTACTGTGCATGGGGGGAAGGCTAGTGTGGGAAGGCCAGCTAATCAGAAGGCCCAGCACAAATAAATTGAGGTCGAATAGCCCCGAGGGACACTTAAACATGCGCTAACCTTGTTATATTACACTCTGGCGCTACCACACAAGGCTATTCAACACTGTAACAACATTTATGGGTAAAAGAAAAATGGAAAAAGCCTAACATCTCCCCTTTGAGTGAAGAGAGGATATTAAGGCTTGTGTTTAAAAGTCTTGAGGGACATTTACTTTAGGTTATGAGACAGAGTGATGAAAAAAAAAGGCAATATTTGATCATGTAAAATCTTTTCCCAGGCTGCCACACAATTTTAAATGATTTACAAACCTGTTTTATGATTGAGTGGTGTTAATTCTAGACTACTTAGCAATGTGGAAACACTTAATTCTTTCAGCTTGGTGCAATGCATGATTAATAATCCATACTCAACTGTATAATTGTTAGATTTCTGTTATGATTTTAATGTTACCAGTGCTTCTGCTTCTTTTCAGAGGGCTTGCCCTGTATAACACAACTTGGGTGTATGTATAAGGGTTGTTTCTTGTTCTTTTCTGCCATTGACCTGCATGCTAAGCTGCCTGTGCTAATAGCTAATATCATCCTTCATGCTGCAACCAGGCCATATTTGCTTAAGATCAGCATTTTACACTGCCCTAGCTGTGCTTATTTTCCCACTTAGAGTCAAACCTGCTTATTATCACATTTATTTATTGAAATGTTACTCCTAAAATATACAAACAAAGAAAGTTAGCTGTATTTCTTTTGAATGACTACAGAGACTTGCTTTCCACTTCAATAAACCAGAGCAGTCATAATATTACTAGTCAAAGATCCATAATTAATGTTCTTCCATCGCTCCCCTTATTGAATTCCAAAATTTTAGTGCGGCCCCAAAACTCAAGAAAAGTGAAGTGTGTCTTTCTCTCTCTTTCTACATATTCGTCTGTCTGTCTGTCTGTCTGTGTATCTGAGCACGTCTTTTTTTAATCCTGATATATGCTTTCTGCGTTTGCAGAAAACAGCCAGGATGGAGGCATTCATCCGGACTTAATATATGACAGACCTTATGACTATAGCTCCGCTGCTGATATCATGACGGTAGACCGTATTGCCAAGTACGAATTCTCGACCTTAGAAAGGGGGGTCCCCCAGTGTTATCCATTGAGGGAGCCTCAGGAAGATAAAATGCACTATTTGCAGGTATATTTCCATTAATTTTGTAGAAAATTTGAGTTCGCCATGAACTGATTTTTTTATTTGCAACTGATTAAGATGAAATTGTGCATGCTGCAATGGCCGTCAGTTCTTTTGATATTCTATTGTTGTCATAACCTCTTCTGGAATAAATTTACATTTTTATTTTGTTGTGATATTTAATATATTCCCACTTGGTATTCAGCAAATATGATGTGCTCGGCTGTTTGGAAAAATGTGACTTTTCATGCTGCACAGGTTCTGATGACTGCCTGTTAATTATTAGGCTGTAAGTCAACTTGCACCAAGAATGCAAACTTTTTTAATGCAAGATATAACCTAATTAGGATCATTTGAAGTACACAGGACGTACATACCACATTGCATGAGAGGTTGTGCCTGTTGTCAGAATGATCTATAACTCAATTAGTATCTCAAAGGTTTCCCACAGATTCTCAGTTGGCTAAATTCTGAAATGATAACCACTGCTTCATAAATGCATCTCATTTCTTTGGCATTGTCAGCTTTATAGATGAAAGGAATAAAACACTTCAAGGAGTGCTGTTATGGAAACATAGTCAGTGATGGGGTAGTGTGGTGTCATTCATTCTTTTATTCATTCATTCATTGGACGAAACGATTAATCCTATTAGGATTGCAATCAAGCTGGAGCCTATCTCAGCCTAGTCTGGGCAAAGGTAGGGTACACCCTGAACAGCATGCTAGTCCAGTTCAGGGCCAACACACACATACAGTCATTCACACTCACACCTAGAGGCAATTTGGTTTAGCTAATGAGCCTAATGTGCATGTCTTCGGACTGTGGGTGGAAACCGGAGTACCCGGATGAAACCCATGCAAACACAGGGGAGAACATACAAATTCCACACAGAAATGCCCTCACCAAGCTCGGGACCCGAACTTCCAAGATCCAGGACTTTCCTGCTGTGAGGTGGACGTACAACCCCTACTGGTCAAATTTGCAAAGTTTATTTTCCAATAAATGCACATCCACAAATGTTTTATTCCTCTTAAATCAGCATCAGCAATTTAGCGAAGCTAACAGTTTAATATGAAATGATCCTTCATACTTTGTTGGACTTTGGATGTTCAAAACGAGTTAGATTTTTTGATGAGTTAGAATTTAGAATAATTGTTTATAAGTGACATGACTCAAATTTAAAAGTGTACTCAGGCTGTTCATGTGGTCCTTAGATTCCGCCAAGCATAAAAATCATCCAGCACTTAAAGATATTCTTGACATTTTAGCAAGTAGTTTAAGCTGTGCTGTTAATGCAGTAGGTGAGCACAGCTCTTCTTTAGCCTGTTAACACTTTAGCACTTCTCAATTTCCATGTTTAAAATTTATTAGCAAATTGTATTCTTTGGGTAACCAACTGCTAGGAAGATACACTGCCTGGCCAAAAAAGAAAAAGAAAAAAAAAAAAAAGTTGCATATCTAATGTTTAATTGGGCCACCTTTAGCTTTGATTATGGTGTACATTCTCTGTAGCATTATGTTACCAACCTTATTTAATTCAATTCAATTCAGTTCAGTTTTATTTGTATAGCGCTTTTTACAATTAACATCATCAAAAAGCAGCTTTACATAGTAAAACAAAAAATTTTTTACATTTTAACATTTAAACATTTCTTCTTCAAACCCTACATGTCCCTAATGAGCAAGCACGTGGCAAGGAAAAACTCCCTCAGTCGACATGAGGAAGAAACCTTGAGAGGAGCCAGACTGAAAAGGGAAACCCATCCTCATTTGGGTGAAACCAGATAAAAATATAACGCATCAAGAAGAAACTTCACTAGAGTTTAACATGAAGTCCGTGGGTTATACTACAACTGTAAGTCCTAAATCATTTTAGCAAAATATGTCTTATCTAACATCACAATATTTACATGGTGACCCAATAAAACCTCCCATATTTCAAAGGTAAAGGAAAATAGAATCGTTAAAGAAAATCTAATTATCATTTGCACACATGAAACTTAGTGAGGTGGGAGCGGTTGAAGGCAGGTTAGGCAGTGGACTGTAGGAGGAAACCGGAGTATGGGGAGAACATTCAAACTTTATACAGAAAGGCCCTCGCCGAGCCCGGCCCTCAAACCCAGGACCTTCCAGCTGTGAGGCAGACATGCTAATAATCACGCCACCGTGCTCCCATGTGAGAAACTAACTCTTGGAAATTAATGTGATAACCTGGTCATTCAGTACATTCAGGTCGTCAGCTGTCTTCATTTTATTACCACATAACATTGCTAAGCCTCGACCTGATCAACAAATAAACTCCAAATGATAACATTGACTACCTTCTTACCCTGACATGCCCATCGCTTTGGAATATCTGGACTCGTGAGGCGGCATGACCTTTTCCCATGACTTTGGAATACAATTTTTATCCTCCTTAGAAAACTGAAGTCTTTTCTTTTAATAAGAAATTGAATTCCTATGGACACACAGCTGTTTCGTTCCGATGCTGTGATGCATTGCGCATGTGGAAATGTTTCAGTAATAAACAAAGTCATGAGTCCTAGTGTCCATTTCTCTACTATTCAACTTGACCTTGCATTTAAGTGATCTCCGATTCAAGAGTCAACTGTTAGGGTCTCTTAATTTCTGCTACACTTGACTACGATTCGCACGTTCTATCACAACTGGTGTCAAATCGTAATACATTGTAATACGAATCCCTCAAGATCATCACGAATCCACTAAGTTGCCTCAAGATCATCATGATTCGATCCCACAACCCCCACGCTCATCATGATCCTCTCAAATCGTGGAGATCGCGGACATCGTGCCCCAGTGTAAACTCAGGGTTAACCCAATCCTAGTAATTTGGGGAATCTTTTAAGTTGTTTTCTTTGCTTGATGCAGGCCAGTAATGTGACTCTTCTAAAACAAAATACCTCAATGTTCAATTAATTCAATAACAATGATGATGCAGGATGCAGTGAGAATCTACTCACTGCATCATTTAGGGTTAAAAAGAATTGTTGTGAAGCATATTAATCACTGCAGTAATTATCTAATCAAAGTATTTGCTTATTTAACTCCAAACAGGGATTGTTTTTTTTTTTGTGCCATGCAGTGTATATACCTGACTGAATTAATAGTTTAAGGTCTAAAACTGGCAGGTATTTAGCACCAATCAACCCTCAGGCTTTGCCATGGTGGCTCATGTTTTAGTACAAAATAAAACAAGAGCAACTTAAACTGTTTTTTTTTTTTTTTTTTTTTTTTTTTAGTTGTTTGTTTTTAGTTAGTTAAGGCAGTGACATTTTGTAATAAAATGCTGATGTGCTTTCCATAATTCTAAACTCATATTGCTTTGATGTGGCAATGAGCCAGCAGAATAATATGCGTTTTTAGTATTAAGACCTTTTACTTAGTTAACCAGCCTACTTATAAATGTCCATCAGTCTGTTTTTAATTTTCTAGAAGAAAATAATGTTTTAATTGCTGCCTCTCAGACTGAGACACACCACATAGCATTATGTAACAAAACCCGGGGGATGAACATAACAGCTGTCTGGTTGAATCCTCCATATTGGATTTGGACAAAATAATATTGTAGATAAACAAATGAGACTGTAAATGCAAATGTATTATAAACCTGGAATATTACTATGTAAGAACATGTTTTTCTGCTAGTGTACATGTATAGGGATGCTAAACTCGTTTAAATCTCTGTTACTAATTTAAGTCAGGGTTATTAAATCTATCTGGTAAAATATGCAGAAAATTAAATGATAAGATACTTACCATTGGGTACGGTATGCATGCCAACTGCTGTAAATGAAAAACCTGGAAAATCTCAAACAGATTTACAGGAATAAACTTGTGATTGTAATACAAAGCATATTATTTTACTGGCTCGATGGATTGTCCTGCCCAGCACTGGTCCTTTCATCTAATTCTGACCACCCGTGCCATAACCAAGCAGTGCATTTGTACTCCATTGCTCATGTTAAAATGCTTTGCTTCCCTCTGCTGGTCAAAGTTCTCACACACCGCTTTCATCCAAAGAATAAATAATTGTGACCATAGAGCCGTAACTATTGTCTCATTCTTTCATGTATGTACACAAATGCAAAGAAAAGATCTTTAATCAATGATATTTTTCTTGTGTAGTTCTCAGAACAATGTGGAATGTGAGTATTAAATCTATAGAACCAGCGATTATGGCTTCATTTCTAAGACATTTCATACACTCACAGGGGTTCCTTTATGCAAAGGCGTAAATTTATATACATACACTCAGTCGTCAGTTTATACTGTGCATGCCACATTGGCCCATTTATCAAGTATGGCTACAATAGAGATGTACTTTACAAGTATACAATTTCTGACCAGAAGCCATTTGTTGCTACCTGCTAAGATGCCCTCCATCACACGATGCACCATCAGAAAAGGACTAGCATAGGACCACTATTGACTAGTGTTGTGCGATGTTATGTTTCCTTCACCCCCCTTACTTAATCTATATTGTTTCTCAAACCTGCCAACCTTTACAAGCTTTACAAATTACATCAGAGTACACTAGGACTAACCAGTGCTCCCAAAATGCAATCCTCACTCACTCATTTGCTGAACCACCTAATCCTATTAAGGCAGTGGGAAGTTTGGAGCCTATCTCAGCCAACACGGAAAAGGTGTGAGCAGCTCGCCAGACCATTGCAGGGCCAGCATATACACATCCATTCACACACTCACTCACAACTCGGGTCAATTTTGAGTACCTGGACGAAACCCACACAAGCCTGGGGAGAACATGCATACTCCATTCAGGACCCTCATGCTGTGAGGTCAACATTTTTGAAACTGCCTCGAAGCCCTGTCTCCTTCCTCCATCCTATCCTTCATGGTCTTGACTGGACTCATGGGGCATCCATTCGGTTTGTCACAGCACCTAAAGAGTATAAATTTTCATTTACAAATGACTGTGACTGGCCAGTATTTAGCAAATGTTGGCCATGCAGACATTAGAAAACTGACGCATAAAAGGATTACATCAATTATTCCATGGTTGCCCCTGCCAGCAAGCATTTCCTCACTACACAGCTGGGAAGAAACGTTACCAAACCCACTACCACCCCAGTACAAGTGACGCTGATATCGCTTTATAAACTTTTCAGCTATGGTGCCAACATGGGGTTTTAGAGGTTTTTGAACTCTGTACCCTAACTGGCCATTGTTACAATTATCTTGTTGTTTCATCCGGTAGGTTGGCAGGTATACAACTGATTTCCCCTTACAGTTTGTTGCCTCATCTGCCCCTCAATTAACGGTCAGGCTTTTTAAAAATATACTGTTGGCCGGATATTTTTGGTTGCTAGACTCTTGCTTCAGATATCCAAGTCTTGTTCAGACTCAGTTAGCTGACACTTTTTATCTGGACCAACTTACAAGTGAGACAGGATCACTAATCTAAAACAAAAGATACTGAATTACAAATTAGAGTTAAAATTTTGAAGCCACTGGGCGGCCATCTTGGTGAGACTTCCTTGGTATAAGACCACAATACAGAGATGGAAGAGAACACAGCTTGCAAACCCGGAATATTTTAATGCTGAAGGTCAGAATGACATACTTTTCTCAAACATACATTTCTTCTAAAAGCTCCTATACGTATGTAAGTATATAGGCTTTGAGAAGAAATGTATGTTTGAGAAATGTATGTTTAATATTCCCATTACCATTCGAGTGTAACTTTCAAGAGTAAAGAGGTCTCACCAAGATGGCGCTGATCCGGCTTCAATTTTTGCTGCATACAAACACTCTGATGGGTAATCCAGTCTTATTATTTATTTATTTTTGATCAGTAGACAGGAGTCAAATTTGGGGTTAAAGGGTTTGCTTAAAGGCACAACAGTGGCAGTTTGGTGGTGCTGGGATTTGAACCTAAAACCACAACTTCAGGTGGTTGAAAATCCTCAAACTGCTCCACCAGACACACTTATAACTACCACAAATTCTCATTAATGAGGCAGAAATACTGTCAATAGCAAGCGATGGGATGCAGTCAGAACCCCTGTGATGGATGGGCCTGATATGAGTGTAGCTAAATAAAGTGGCCACTGAGTGTAGCACCTTGCCATGGTATTTCATATCATCAGACTTTTTATGATGTATATTCAGTAATGTATAATGGATTTGAGAGCATGCCACAAGTTGTTTGTAGCCTGGTAATGCATTGCAGAACGATACAACACTGAAGATTAATTCTGCGTAATAAACAAGCCATGTGGTTTGTTTCTGTGTCTGCATCAGGTGCCTCCTACAAGAAGATACTCCCACGACGAAACCGACATGTGGACCACAGGGCCGATTCCTTCCTACCTGCACCGCTGGGGCTCCACCGAGGACATGATGGGTGTGCCACGTTACACCTCGAACCGCCACGAGAGGCGGCGCAGCAGTCTAGCATCATGCCACGAGGACAGCAACCGCCATCAACGCGCACGTAGGAGCTCCGATGGGACACGCTCTCTCCCGCGACCCCAGCGCTCTGAGGATGACTTAGGGTGCTTCAGCCGTGACGAGGTGATCAATTTCATTGACGAGACACCTCTGGCTAGCCCGATCAGAAGCCCTCGCCGTGCATCAGCGCTCTCACTGGTGGCCAGCGCTCAAGAGCGCCAGATTATCCTGCTACCACATTTCCCGCTCACACATTTCGAGCGGGAGCCTCAGGCCCTCCGACGCGCCTCTGAACGCAAGGGCTCACGCACTGAACTGCATCAGGGCTCCCCAAGAAAGGACAGCAACAGCAGAGGGAGAATGGAAGAAGTGGGATTGAGTGAATGTGGATTTGATAAAGGGTGTCGTGAGCAGCGCCGTGATGGAAAACGCGCATCTGAACTGATTTTAACAAGCCAGAGTGTGTGGACAGCATCAAACTCGTCACTCAGGGGGAAATCAGGACACGGGGAAGCACACTTGACTAAAAGCGAAATCCAAGGGAGCATGAACAGTTTTAGAAACTCACAATCACCATCGTCGAGATATACGGCGTTTCATTCCGGTTCCATCGGATCAACGACCTAAGATCCCGGAGCTTTTATTCTTATAACTTGTACACCCATCTCTTGCTATTGATCTGAGTATTCTTGTTATACATATTCAAGTGGAATGTTTTTGTAATATGGGCGCTTTGTGATCGAGTCTTGAGGAGTGATCTAAGACTGAGATACGTGCATTCTTTTATAGCTATTTTTAAATGTTACAAGTATCCAAAACATGATAATCTTCTACTGCATTCTTTGAAATTAATATTTGAACTAAAAGAGAATTATGAAAGTAGAAATGGCCTTTTTTTCAACTGGTGTTTACAATATCCACAACTAGCCATTTAAACTTTTTACTGGACTCCTATTCCACACTTTTCACTGTTTCTGTTGTTCATGGTTCTGTGCTATGTTGTTATATTATTATTTTATAAGTTGTTTCTGTAAATGGGCAGTAGATAGTATATGATTTTCACATAAAAAAAAAACAAAACAACAACAACAACATAAAAAAAAGGCTTTTTTTGTAGAGTAAATCATTTCCTTTTTCAGCATTTTTGTTTCATCCTGAAAAGTTTTCAAATGATTTACCTGTTGAAGAAGTTTAAAACATTCTGATTAAATACATGTCAACAACCACCAAACTTCTTGGATTTGTTTCAGGGTGGCACGGTGGCATAGTGCTTAGCACGTCTGCCTCACAGTAAGAAGGTCCTGGGTTTGAGGTTTGTTTCTGTGTGTTTGCACGTTCTCGCCGTGCATGCGTGGATTTCCTCCAGACACTCCATTTTCCACCAACAGTCCAATGACATGCACACTGAGCTAATTGGCTGTTCCAAATTGCCTCGACATGTGAGTGTGAATGGTTATGAATGTATTGCCCTGCAGTGGTCTGGCGAGCTGTTAAGGGTGCACCTCACCTTCGCCCAGTGTCGCTTGAGATAGGCTGCAGCCTCCCCGCAACGCTAGTAGTAGGATTAGGCGGTTCAGCAAATGAGTGTGTAACTGAGATTTGCTGCAAAGTAACGGGCGCCCTGGAGCTATTTGTGAACACTGGGGAGAATATTTGAATGTTGAAGCAAATTATTAATATGATTTTAAACAAGCTTCTACCCACAACAATTCAATTACACAATTTGGTTTTTTTTTAAGAAAGAAAATATGTATTTGCCTGTGTACAACAAATTCCACACATGGTTATTTCTCCATTAAATCACCACAATTCTATTCAAACTCAATTCGGCTGCCTCAGTCCTGCATTATCTTCTACCAATGCTGTTACCCTCCAATCTTCTCTGCTTTTCTATGCTTTTATCCATCTGGTGGTGCCATGGCAACCTCTTATCCCCCTTCTCTTCCATTGACTATAATGTACAATTTCCTCCATAACATAAGATTTCAGATGACTGACACAGTTGGCAAAAATTGAATGACCTTGGGCATGCAGTCATCTCACAGCAAGGGTCTTCAATCTAATCCACAAAGGGCTGGTGTGGTATGAATTGGGGGCAATGTGAAAACTAAGGTGACCTGATTAAACCATGGCATTCAAGCCTGCAGCCAACCATTTGTAGATAAGTCTGAACACTGAGCTGCATGGTGAAGGTGGGAAAAAGGAACCCAACTATCCGAGTTTACTTTATTTTTGTGGTTTCAGAATAAAACGTTTTATTAAATGAGATGTCACTTCTATATCAAGTTGTTCGGAAGCCCTTCCTGAGAGCATAGTACCCAGGTTTCACCAAGCGTCATTTTAATTACATATTGTAGTTAATATTGTGGGTTTGTGGTAGGATGGAACTCTTGACATTTTTAACATTTTTGTTTGCACATACAAGGAAAAGTACAATCTTGTACCATTAGGAATGCTCTTCATTTTAATTCCACCAGACAGTGATTTTCTTACACCAATCAGCCATTACATCCACACTCATTAATAGAGCAGTGCAGGATGGTTGCCAGATAAGACAAGTTTAAAACATCACATGGTTACCAAGATCAAGTGGTTGCCAGTGATCATGGTTACCAACAACTGTAAGTACATACAGTGTGTCTGTGCTGTGCCAAACAAGTCCTATAATAAAATACTGTATTGCGAAGATCACATATCTGAGAAAAAAAGAATAAATCTATGCCTTTTCCCTTTTGGACTAGTTATGTGGGGGTTCTTTGCGCTTTTTCAAGCTGGGAAACCTTGAAACCCTCACTCTCACTCTCACTTACTCATTCTGAACACCTTGCCAGACCATCACAGGGCCAACACGCACAACCATTCACACTCACATCTAAGAACATTTAGGCTAATGTGCATGTCTTTGGACTGTGGGACGAAACCGGAGTACCCCGAGGAAACCGATGCAAGCATGGGGAGAGTATACAAACTGCACACAGAAAATCCCTTTCTGAGCCCAGGATTCGAGCCCAGGGCTTTCCAGCTGCAAGGTTGAAGGTTTTCATTTAGAAGAGACCACAGTCATATGTTCCAGTCTCTGCACAGCCATTGCTTTGGTCCTTGCAAAAGACCATTTACCTTCAGCTCAGCTGTATCATACATCAAGTTACTTTTTTAAGCATCATCCAAATGAGAAACTGTACTGGTTTGTATATGATTTTATACTATGTAAGATACTCCTTGTTTCTTTGCTCTTATACATCAACAACTCTGCAAATGTTTTCTGTAGGCTATGTTTTACTATGCTGACAGTGTAAGTAGTTAAGGCGATGGGTTACTGATCCGAACGTCAGCGGTTCAATCCCCACTATCACCACTGGTGGGTCCTTGAGCAAGGCCCTTAACCCTCAATTGCTCAGTTGTATGAAAAAAAAAAAAAAAGAAAAGATAATTGTAAGTCGCTCTGGATAAGAGTGTCTGCCAAATGCTGTAAATGTAAATACTTTTACAGTAGGCACTTCAGAAATATTTTAATATAAAAATGTATATTGAATGTGTTTCAGTGTGGAGTTTCTGTTTCTTTTCCGCTGGAGAGGAAAAAAAAAACAGACGATGGCGTTTTTCATGGTGGTGGATATTCACCCCCTTAACTGTCCCCAGCACACAGCTGCTTGTGAATAGACCAGTAAAAAGAGGCAGAGGCGTGCCAGTCATTCTCCTCACCGCATGGTGCCATCCTCTCCATGCAGCTTTATTCTGCTCTCTGTGTCTGACGTGAGCCAGTAAGCACAACATTTGCATCACAGAAAATGCTTTTTAATTGAGAATTCTTATGCTGGATATCACAGGCTTTGGTATCGAATATCATACAGCTGTCAATACAATGCAAAACAGCCTTTTGAATTATTATTATTATTTCTATTACTATTATTATTATTATTATTATTATTATTATAAGTATTTATTCATTTATCTCTATTTTAAATTCTGCATCAGTTCAGAATTTACTGTATGTCATGGCTCAGTTAAACTGCTTTGATGGCTTGTGGTGGTTCAGAGCTTTATGTTGTTTTATATAGTATAGTATGTTTAGTTTAGAATGGTATGGTTTTTAGATAGTAGCAATTGTGGATATATGGTTGTTGCTCGCTCAAGAGGTTATGATTTATCTTATCATATACAGTACAGACCAAAAGTTTGGACACACCTTCTCATTCAATGAGTTTCCTTTCTTTTCATGACTATGAAAA
>JAQMYF010000012.1:13027592-13039036 GCA_030014195.1 Neosilurus mollespiculum | reverse complement strand
TATTATATTATATTATATTATATTATATTATATTATATTATATTATATTATATTATATTATATTATATTATATTAGTAATCAGCTTGCTGTCTGGTTCTCTATCCATTGCTGTAGTAAACAGCGTGGGTGGCATGTGTTTCTCTCTTGACGTAAAATTGGGATAAAATCGACAAATTGCCGTTTTCATGCATTGAAGCAGAATATATAGGAGGTCTGGATTGCATGCTGGGCCTGGCTATTGAAGCAATTCGTTCCTGTATTCACGGTGCATCCTCCTGGTAACAAGTGCGCTGAATGGCCGGAAAAAGGCACAGTTCAGCTGTGAAATGAGGAGCCCCTGAGGGGACTCAGCTCCTCTCCTATCCCCCTTCAGAGCCTGGCTAATAAATTCAACTTGTTACATTAACAAGTTCAGGGATCACATCATGGATTTAAGGAATAAAAAGCTACTCATTTCACTCTAGATCATGTCTCACTCATTCATTTCCTGAGCTGTTTAATCCTACTAGAGTCGCAGGGACGCTGGAGCCTATCTCAGCCGACCCTGGAAGGCAGAGTACTTTCCAGACCATCGCAGGGCAACTCACACATAACCATTCACACTCACATTCACATCTACACCTAGGAACAGCCAATTAGCCTAATGTGATTGTTTTTGGACTGTGGAAGGAAACTGGTGTATCCCGAGGTAACCCATGCAAGCACAGGGAGAACATGCAACTCCATACAGAAACACCCTCACAGGGACTCGAACCCAGGACCTTTTTGCTGTGAGGTGGAGGTGCTAACCACTATGTCACCGTCCCACCCACACGTGATTGTACTATGTGATTATTGGGGCCAAAGGGCAATTTGGAACAGCCAGTTAGCCTACTGTGCATGAATTTTTATCAAATTTAATTTGCATTTGTTATGAATTTAAACTATTTTGTTGGTTGAAAAGAAAATGATATTACATTTCTGTTGTATGCTGTGATGCACTTGAATGTTAGGTTTGGAGGAAGAACAAAAACATGATAAAAGAATTGTCTCTTTTTTGCAGTGGTTTATTCCAATGAAGATATATGATGTGAATTTCTTCACAAAAAAATTCAGGTTCCTGCTACACTACATTAGCTTTTTCGTACCATTCATATTCATAAACACATATAAGCACGAGGTATTATGGTAACAGTATGGTAACAACTCTACCAGTAAAACACAAATTCAACAGTATTTTTACAATCAAATAACTCAATTATCACATGTTCTGAAGCACAATGTTAAGTGATGCACACAGGGTTTACAAGCACACTATCCATAACTGAGTTATTTTTACACAACCAGGAATATGAAGTTATACTTAAAAAAAAAAAAAAAACTTGAGATAAAAGATAAGTTAAAGGAGGGATGCTGGCAGTCTTTTGCTGGAGGCAAGTTCCTTACTAATTATTTTTTTGAGTATGTAAGTGGTGGGGCAGCACAGTGGCATAGTGGCACACAGAAAGACTGCAAGAGTCCCAGGCTCAGCGAGGGCATTTCTGTGTGGAGTTTGCATGCTTTCTTTGTGCTTGCATGGGTTTCCTTCGAGTACTCCAGTTTCCTCCCACATTCCAAAGACATACACGTTAGGCTAATTAGCTGTTGATTGGGGGCAGCCATGGCCTAATTGTTGTAGAAGTGGGTTTGGGACCTAAAGGTCACTGGTTTGATTCTTGAACCAGTAGGGAAAATGGGTGGTGGCAGGGGGAGTGAACACACCTTTCCTTCCTCCACCTTCATGGCTGAAGTGCCCTTGAACAAGACACCTAATCCCCAACTGTTCTCCAGGCACCCCAGACAATGTGTGACAGCCCACTTCTCCAAGTGTGTGTGCTCACTGTTTACGTGTGTGTGTGTTCACTTTGAATAGGTTAAATGCAGAGGCAATAATTTTCCTTGCAAGATTAAGACAAATTGGCTCTAGGTGTGAATGTGAATGGTTGTGTGTGTTGGCCCTGTGATGGACCCGCAAGCTGTTTAGGATGTACCCCGCCTTCACTTAGATTTGGCTGAAATAGGCTCCAGCCTCTCCGTGACAATAGTAAGATTAAGCGGTTCAGCATATGAATGAAATGAGTGCATGAATGAATTACAATTAAAAATCTGCCAAAGAGTTGGTATATATTACAATTATTCACCAAAGGTGAGGTGGATATTTCTGGAAAGCCTTTGAGATGGAACATCTAGGCAAATTATTGTTTTAGTATATATTACACAGGAACATAAGTAAAGCAAACAAAAATGGGATTTTTATGGTTTATCCTTTAATTTTTATAGGTGTAAAGTGGTCCTACGTGGTTCATTATGGCATCTTTTGCAATTAAATTTCAAGGTTTAGTATATACTACATGGAAACCCAATAAAAGTAAACAAAAATGAGATTTCTCCATTGCATTTTTTACATTTTTAAAGCATGACGATGGTCACACACACTCTATAATGGCATCTTTAAGTTTTAAAAGCCCATAAATCACACAAAAATGTAAAAATGCAAATTAAAATGATATTAATGATTTATTTTCCCATTTTTAAAGTAAGACAATTTTCATGTCTGCTCTATCACAGTGGACATGCGTGCTCCATGACAACATCCTTTAAAGCTCATTCAGTGTTGGGAACCTTGAAGACATGATGGCCATATTGCAGTTATCTTTATGCTTTTTGGAATGGCATTTTGTTTAAATTCTAGGATAGAAAAACAAGAATGGTGGAGTGATTTGCTGAACCCACTTAAAAACAAAACACAAAAAAGACATTAAAAAACAAACCAAAAAAAATGGGGAAAAAATTGAAAAAAAAAAACCCTTACAAAGCAACAGAATTTAGACTGAACTTATTGGATGTTACGAATGTACTTTTAAAAATTTTTGCCCACAACTTCACTTTCAGAGAGCACACAGAGCATTTACTGTTGCTAGATAACTGTGACATTCCCCATGTTCAGGGGACTAAAGATACACAAACAAGCAGGCTTTTCACTGAGTTTATTTTCACATTACTGATGCATGGATGGTCTCTGTCTGAGACAGACAAATACATTTGAAAGTCCTAATTGTTTTTAACTGAAACTGACAAGAGCACTGGGGGGGGGGGTGTCTGCACTAAGCGTGTCATATGAGTATGTCATATTATCTCCACCCCCCGCTGGATATCAGGGCATATATAGCTGGATTACGTGGAGTAGTTGTTAAATACACCGAGACACTATTCCTATGAGAGGTTTTTATTTTGGATCTGCCTGATACTGACTGATGTATTTTTCATTTGGCACGTGCCATTTTGTTTTGCTGTTTTTGATTGTCTTATTTGACACTTTTGTTTGTTGTTTTTTTAAGCCAACATGCTAAACAATTTTCGAATTTGTCCGCCAGCCCTACTCATATAAGATGGATGTTGGGCATGCTACTCAGTTCAGTTGGGTTAGAATTAGGATTTGGGTTCATGCTGTCTGACCAATGGGCTGTCAGAATATAGGGCTGTAACCCACTGGACTATGTCTGATGGATCTGACTGTAGTCTACATCCTGCTCATAGTTTGAGTATAATTCTGAATCGAGGTCTGAAAGTATGCTTGAGTGTTCTTTTGTGGATGAAAAATGATGACATAAGACTTTGGGATGAAATAACTCAGTAGGATACCATACACACTAGATAACTGTGCTCCTGCATTAAAAAAATGGATGTACAACCCGACATGAAAGTTACTCGCTGTAAAGAAAAATGACCAGCCGATAAAAAACAAAAGCATGCTGAAGGTTATAGATTTAGCCTCGTTATAGTTTTTTGGTAGATCAGTGCTCATGTAGGAAAAGGAGAAACAGAGGACACTGAGGAGCCAAGTGAAGGACACACTTATAAAGAACATCACTTTGTTCCCTAGTGAGCAGCTGAGGAGAATTGCTTCTGATATATAGGTTTTGTCCGGAACGGGTGTTTGTAGACTCATCCATAAGACACAAACAAACATTTGAATGGACGACAGGGTAGTAATGACAATCCACTGGCCGTTATTTTGTACCAAGAAGCTGTGGATCTTGGGAAACCTGTTCGCCATTTTAAAAATGCAGAATATCTGGAAGGAGCGTACTGTCATACAGGAAAGGCAAACAGTGTAGAAAAAGTCAAACATTACATTTCGGAAAATACAGTGGATCACTGTTGGCTGTCCCAAGAAAAAGAAAACGCTTATAGTGGATAAAGCCAGTGAAGCTAGCATGACAAAACACATATTGCCTCCGGCAGATTTCACAACCGGCGTGTTGTAATTGTATAAGAACAGTAGGATTACTGCAACACACAAAGCCAGCAGAGCAGCAGCAGATACAAGAAGGAATATGGAAATGAGGTCTGTCTGCTGAAGATACAGAATTGAGCGCTTCTTGCAAGATGTGCTTCCCTCTTCAGACCATTCATCTTCCTTACACAGTTTACAAGTGTACGGGTCATCTGAAAGAATAAAGTCAAGCAAAGGCTAAAGTTAGCTGAAGAATGTCTCATTCACAGCCCACTATAAGTACCTTAATATAATATTATAATGAATACAGATATTATTTTTGTATTATTGTCTTCCTCTTCTAACAAATATCTCCTACTTTTTCATGAGTCTATTGTAGGCTATGAAAAAATATTATTTTTAGTGCACCTACAAACGTCAGACCTCCCTGTTAAAGCTCTTCTCAAAGAACCTACGGTTTATTTTGGTGTACGAATTTAGTAGAAGTATGACAGATGAGGGTATGGCAGGGCAGCACAGTGCTTAACATGTCTACTTCACAGCAAGAGGGTCCTGGGTTCGAGTCCCAGTCTCGGCAAGGGCATTTCTGTGTGGAGTTTGCATGTTCTCCCCATGTGGGAATCACACAGCCTAGGAAACGGACCTGGTGTTGAAAAGTACATACTGTATGTACATACATGATTGACTAGTGATCCCTGTAAGCGAAATGGAGGTGAGCGAATGCCACCCCGTCCTCCCATGAGAGCTCCGCCTGGATTTTAACACGCACCTTGTCACGTTTTCACATGGGAGTCTGAATTTATGAACCTGTGGACGTGCTGTGCAACCTGCAGTAGTGTGTAGTGAAGATTATACACCGCCACTTTTGTTTAAAAGGGCTCCTAATAAAAACAAGTAAAAAATTACTTCTCTATAATTTTTTGGGCGAAAATGTAAAAAAAAAATACTGGGAATGTAGCCTCTGATGGACTAGCATCCCATCCAGGAGGAGTTAAACTAGTCACTTCATGCTACAGAAACTGAGATCTGATGAGCCAGTAGGCTCTGGTGTAAAAGCCCTAAACACTTACATACCTTACTGCCTGACAAGGTCATGTCAAAGTCAATTACATACATGTGTTGCTTCTGAGATCAACAAAGACATCCCAATATGGAATTTACAGAGATGCTTTGTGAAAAAAAGTTTATAATAAATGACCAAACGCCTTGTGTAGAATAATTTACAATAATGTACAGGTCTGAATACTTACATGTATAGTTTACATAGGTGTTTATTTCACATATCTTACACTGAAAACAGCATGCATAATTTCCTTCATTTTCCCTTCGGTATCCCTTCTCACATTCAGCCGAGCAGTTTGCGAAAGGAATCTTAGAAAGACAAGAAGACAACTGTTAATATGTACACAAAATAGGGAGATGCAGTACTACATGAGAAAGAAAGGATTCATTTACTGAGGCTTCACTGTCCCAGCCTATAAGGGAGTTGTTGATGGTAAAAGTAACTTCTGGATAAGAGCTGTATGTGCCAATTCTCTCAATGACTGGTGGACTGGATTCAAGCTGCCAGAAGACCACATCATACAAAACGGATGGATTCCCGTAGCGATCATATTTTACAATACGGCCATTAAGACGAAAATCCAGCGTCTTCATTTCCTTTAACATCTGCGGATTATCAGAAAAACATTTTGTTTTGTGCATCTTTCAGGAAATATGATGAAAATTTAACCATCACAAATGTAAAGCTGCGTCTACACAGGAAGTAAAGAGCGACAAGTGACCAGTGAAATGACCGATAAGAGGTGAACGTTTCTCAATCGACATGAAGTGGGCAGGTACGGAGTTCATATGAGCTGAACTTTCACGGGATGTGATGTGAGCGATGACCAATCATGAGAAAAGCAGCCCATTATTATTGTGTACTTTACACAGAAATTTTACAAGGATAATAACCGGAAACGCAATACTTGGGTCCACGTCTCTGAAATGTCTGTCATTTCTTGTGAGAGTATATTTATATAAGTTTAACTCTTCTCGTTTAATGATGCACAAAGGTCTCTGTTTTATACTTGCCACGTGATAATAATTATAACAATAAAATGAGCTATTTACAATGATAATATTAATTAATATAGGCTAAGTAAGTAACTAATATATTAACTAAGTAATGTAAGCTAATGATCATATAAGCTATTTATTAGTAAACTACCTGGACACTGTTTGCAGATCTATACTTTCTGTAAGGAACTAGCTGTTCACTGGTCACAGTTTCACTGGTACTCTGAAACATTTGGAAGTGGGAATCATACAAAAGGGTTACCTAGGCAACCAGAGCTGGCCACAAGTGAGACTGGCTTGAGTCGCGAGACAATTTGCAAAACTGCTCATCGTTCCTGTGTGGACGCCGCTTATGGGTTTTCCCTTCTATCAAATTAACCTACCTTGAAGGGGTAAACTGGAATGGTTTTGTTGCAACCATTTGAATCACAGTGTAGAACTTTGTGTAGAGCATGTGCCATGGTATAGACTGCAGCACAAATCGCAAAATCAAACGTGGGATCTTCATTTAAAACTTCCTCTGGACTCAAAAGTGAGCAGTTACGGCAGACTTGATTACACATTTTTCTTTCTGACTGTTGAGTTTCTCTGCCTTGCCATTGTTTTGCATTTCTGTTTCTTAGTCTATTGTAAATGAACTGATCAAACCCAGGAAAAGAGATTAGCTTTTCTGTAATGCCAAGGATGATCCCAATGCTTTGTATTCCTGGTTCATTCCGAATCTGTTTGCTCATAGACCATGCCTCACTAGCAATCCATACTTTATTTCGGACCTTTGCTTTTATAGCTACTTTGAGAAATTCTTTTGCTACGTCTATGCCGGAAAACACCACGATGACTTTGATGTTTCTTTTCTTAATTGCTTCCAGTGTTGACATATAGTTAGAGCTTTGGCCAAGTAACTCCTGATAGGCCAGACAGATGTTATTCTTTTTGGAAGACTGGGAAAATAAATATAGGCCATTTTTACTGTAGTCGTCCTGACCGCCAACAAAAGCGACCCAATTCCATCCAAACCATTTAATGATGTGAATAATTATATCTATTAGGTTTAAGTTGCTAGGCAGAGTTCTTAAAAAGGAAGGGAATAAGATGTTATTACTCAGTTGACTACTTGACGATCCATAATTCACCTACAAATGAAAAGAATGATAGCAAAAAGTTCAACTATGGCAAACTTAAGTCAAGACAGAGAATTAAAAAAAAAGTCAAGCAAACAAAGTTGAGTATTTTCTTACCATTGGAAGAAGGGTAAACATGAGTAAAGGTGCCACTGCAATTGTCCTAGTGCTTCCAAAAGGCCCTGTCATGGCAATGACTTTAGGCTTATATTTGTTTAAATATCTCTGAACTGAAATGGATCCATTCGCAGAGATAAAACTGAACACAGAGGGAAAATTCTGTATAGTTGAACAATGGTCAAAGATTTCATAGCCAAGTGAGGTGTTAGGCAGGAGGGTGGACGAGTTATTAATCTCTTCCACTGCAAACCTCATCATCTCGAACATCCGATAAGATGACTCATCAAGACTATATCTGCAGTAAAGGAAAATAAGAAATGAAAGAAATTCTTAATCCTTACATTCTTAATCCTTAAGCTTTCTCTGTAGATATAAGTGGAAAATTTAGACAATCTAATTAACATTTATGCCCCAAAGGCAAGGACGCTGTTGCTGAATCGTTCCCGAGAAAGAACATCAGGAGAAATGTTCAGTTGTGTAACATTCACCGGGCCTGAGGCGAATAAGTGTTTAAGGAAAGAGCACACAGGAAAACTAGCAAAAAACACAGTAAAAGTTTAACCGTGACTCATGCAGCTCAGCTCTATGCTAAGCTCGGCGAGCAGGTGCATTTGTGTTTCTTTTTACACTCATTCAAAGTTTTTGTATATACTTCATGGAAACATAAAGAAAAGCCAACTAAAACAATATGTATATTTATAGTTCATTTTTAACCAGGACAGACAGGTGAAATGCATGTGCATGTTGTTGGCTACATGTAGTAAAGGTCTGTTTTTAAACTCAGTGAAAGTGTTCGTATATACCATGTGCAAACAAACTAAAAAGAGGTTAAATTAAAACTGGAAATTGTTTATTTTTTCCATTTTAAAGCGTGACAATACTCGCAATCCATTTTGTAAAGCCCTATAAACTTAGGATAATGTCTAATACCTCTGAGATAGTGAGCCAGTCAGAGCACAATGTGTGGTATACATTAACAATACCACATTATACCACTTATTAAACCTTTTTAGATTAATTACTTCTATCACTCCAAAGAACAAATTACAAAATGTGAAATGACCAGTAATACGCTGTACTACAAAGTTATGTAACTCAAATATCTGAAAAGAAGCACTCCACATACCTGTAACACTCTAAGGCCGTTGGGTAAGACTGGTGTTCTTCTGAAGAAACGCTGCTCAATGAAAATAATCCACCAAGCAAATAATCTCCATTCAAGTTAAATTCAGATACTGAGCAGGTTACTTTAAAGAAGAATTGAGCCAAAAGGAAAACGTGAATGGTAAGCCACTGCATTTTGCCAGGTGAAATTATGACAAAGATGTGTTTTAAAGGCCAAAAAGAATGAGGAGGAGGAACATCTGTGTCCACTTTACATATGAGAATTTGAGTAAACCACTTTTGTTGGCTCATTAAACATCCAGTTTCTGTTGAACACAGGATTACATTTAAAAATGTGTAAAACAGACCTTTGCAATACAAAGCAAGCTTAATACATTATAATCCTCAAACAAAGTAAGATAAATGCAATATAAATATAAAGATTCACCAAAAGAAAATAACTTAAAATGCATGTACAATAATAATGTAGAATAAATGAGTGGATTATCAAAATGAGTGCAGATATTTCTTGACAGATGTACTGCATTATCCAGGCAAATGATTAACCTCCTACCATGCTCTGTGGCATGTATAACAAGAGCATTCAGAGAAAACCCCCACCAAGCCCAGTAGTCACCCATATAAACCAAAATGTCATTTCCAAAAAAAACAAATAATAATTAAAAAAAATCATTTTATGATTACAACATTGGAATTGTTAAAGAAACTTTTAAAAATGCCTGCAAAAAAATTATATATATATATATATATATATATATATATATATATTTTTTTTTTTGCTGTTATAACTTAATTACAATAAATTTCTTTTTATATAATGTCTCTGGATTGGCAATAAATGATCCTTGATTTTAAAGTTAAATAACTTGAAAATTATGAAATGTCCAATAAAACGAACAATATATATATTTATATATGTACACATTAAAGAAAAAGTGACCCACTGAGCTCACTTTGTGGAGACTAACGCCATTTATTAATGGAATGGATTACAGTATATTTGCCAAATACATTTTTATCAGAAAAAGGGAAAAAAAAGCTTTTTTTCTGAAAAAATATGAAATATACCCAGAACATGTTGCAATGCTTCATGATGTCACAGTTATAGGACAATATCCTCATAAAATGTGAAAGACATCATGATGCCACAATAAATATTCGTGTCATAACATGATACTGATCCATTTTTTTTTTAAATGCAGCAATATGCTAATGTTCATTATACATGCAGGAATGAAACTTTAGATCAGACAGTCATTGGTGAGCATAACATTTGTTTATTGAAACCACATGTATACAAGCAAGATTGCAGCTTCACTAACATTTAAATTTTTTTATTTTATTTTCTGAACTACTTTACCCTTTATTAAGGTTGCTGGGAGGCTGGAGACCATCCCGGTCATCTCTGTGCACCCAGAACATTGCAGGGCCAGTATACACATTCATGCAAACAAGGGGCAAACAAGAATATACAATTAGCCTCATGTGCATTTTTTTGAACTGTGAGAAGAAACCTGAGAACTGGCAAGCATAGGACAAATGTGCAAACAAAAATGCCCTTGTCAGGCACTGATCTTGAACCCAGGACCTTCTTGCCATGAGGCGAAAGTGCTGAACACTATCCCACTGTGCGTCCTATTAAATTAAATGAAATCACATAAGCTCCAAAAGAAAAGAGTTGTTTCTGTGTACCGGATCTATAATTCACTAGTGATGAATAATTATGCTCTACATATATGTTAAGTTACTTACGTAGTTCCATAAAATTATCTATCCACATTTCTGAAGTAAAGAAGGTGTGATTATAGTTGGCTAAAAACACTAGATGAGTAATTAGTAAAATTGTGCTTTTATTTAATTTAATTTTATTTATTTTTACTATCCATTGTGTTCAGCACCCTTAAATGTTCTACTGTATTATAAGACTCTGGTTTCCAGTTAATAAGAGGCTTTCATTATCCTACTTCTATCCTAAGAGAAGTGGTGTCATAAGATAATGTCCCCATACCCAGGGCCCAAGGGCTCATCAAACTTTTCTGGATGATAAAAATGATGTTAAATCATATGCTATGACATTCCCACTCACCAGATCTTAGCCCAACTGAATACCTATGAGAGATTCTGGAATGATGTGCTAAGACATTATCAATATCACCAGGGAACATGGGGATATTAGAAAAGTGTCTGTTTCTTGTAACTTTTTGCTGCTTTTTACTGCTTTAAAAAAAGAAAAGAGAAGATATTTTGGAAAAGTTTACACACCATGACATGCCTTAGATTAAATTTCAAATCAAACATTTGCATACAAGAAGACTAGCTATGGGAAGTGATTTTTCTCAGTATTTCCCCCAACAATTTACGGCGTCAACAATCGGTGACAAGCAAAAGGTGGCAGACACCTCATGAGTGATACTTTTCTTTCTTGCTTATTTTATGATTATAATTAGTTTTTAGTTCCTTTAAAAGCTTATTATTTTGTTCAATTTGAAGTTTGCCCAATGAAAATACATTATATTTTATTTAAATATATAATAATCATATTATAATATATAATCCAATTATATATAATAATTATCAAATACATATAATTAATAATAATTCATCATTCCTTCACCAAGAAGACCAGAATCCTTCCATAGAATTCCACTGAATTCAGTGAATATTGGTTTATAATGTCTGTAGGTCTACATTCTGCTAATAGTCTGTGTATATGTCTGGATTGATGACTGAAAGTATGCCTGTGTGTTCTTCTGGGGTTGGA
>JAQMYF010000012.1:12949619-12966835 GCA_030014195.1 Neosilurus mollespiculum | reverse complement strand
TATATATAATTTTTTTGTTTTGTTTTGTTTTTTTTGTTTTTGTTTGTTTTTTATAACGGCACGTCATGAAGTGCTTGCCACCAACTTGCACATTTGAATGTCTTACCATGTGACGCTTTAAACTTTTTTTTTTTTTTTTTTTTTTTGTAATTTTTTTAGCAATTTATAGTGAAGTTTATTGTTGTGGAATATTCACAAACCTTAGTATTAATCTAATATATGAATTATAAAATGTAGTACAAACATGAGCGCTTAGAGACTGCAAACCTCTGCCAAGTGGGGAAAAAAAATAAAGTACACATCAACCCCTGCCAAACCTGCAGTAATACTTTACTTCCAAACAAATGTGTCCTATCTCACAATTTAAAAAAAATTCCTGGATCCAGAATTTGGTCCAGATCATCTCCAAAATCAAGTGGAGTCTTTCTTGTGCAAAACTCTACCTCAGGTAGAAATTTCATGAAAATCCACACGCAACTTTTCATGTAATTCTGCTAACAAACACACAAACCTAACCAAAGTCATGAGCTCCTTGGTGGAGGTAATTACCTAAAAAACATTGTGTGGTGTATTAGCCTAGTTATTAAGCGGTTAAGTTAGTGGGGATGAACTTCAATTTATTGAATTAATTTAAATCAGTCACTCACTCATTTGCTGAACCACTTGATCCCATGAGGGTCGTGGGGAGGCTGAGCCTCTTAACTTGCACTGGGCGAAGGAACGGTACACCCTGAACAGCTCACCAGACAATCACACACACAATCATTCACACTCACATTTAGAGGCAAGTTGGATAAGTCAATTAGCCCAATGTGCATGTCTTTGGACTGTGGGAGGAAACCGGAATACCTGGAGGAAACCCACATAAGCACGGGGAGAACATTCAAACTCTAGTCTGGGACTCGAACTCTGGACCTTCTTGTTGTGAGGTGAACATTCTAACCACTACGCCACCTTGCCGCCCTTAAATCGAAACGTTCATTCTACCAATATTAATTTTGCAAAACCAGACTCGGTCCTATTCTTACCAAGTACAGCGGCTTGGTCAGACACTACCATGTAAAGAAGACATGAATATCTGCTTGGACGAATTAGATTCTAAGTTAAGTTCTTGTAACATGATATTGAAACAGTTACTGTATCTTTTTATTTTTTATTTTTTTAGGTTACCCCCAGAGCAAACCCTAGGAGTCCATCCAGTCCTAAGAAGACATGGGCCTCTGAGTGATGAACTACTCACTCTAGAACGTGCAAGAAGTGATTATTAGCAGCATAAACTGCCTTTACTGAAACACTAACGTTGTTCATATTACAGATTTATATGTAGTAATGTTTCTTCAGGATATTCCATTTACAGTGTTATCTTCTAATGCATTATATTACAGATATTTTTAACTATTTCCTATGAAAGGCATCTGATTTTAACCTTGGTTAAAAAGGAAAATCAAGACCCCTGCTGCTCATTATAATTATATGAGGCACAGATTTGAGAAGCAAAGAATAATGCACTAAGCACAGGCCAAAGTGAGCTTTGATTTGATCAGACTGAGCATGCCCGTCGTCTGTTTAGTACTCACAACACACTGTAGCTTTAAATCTTGGCATGTAGATCACGTTGTGTTCATTTGGGTATCTGATGGTGTTGGGTTTGTTTCTTACCTCAAAATCCTAGCGGACGGCATGTACTAGTTACTAAATTATTCCTGGAGACTTGCATTCTGGTGGTTGGTGTTTCTTTCTGGATGAGCACAAATTTGCTGGACCACACCAAACTTCCAAACAGTATTAAACACTGCTCGGCCAAAAAACAAGTCATGTGCATGAATACTTTCTTGGAGTGCATTTAGCCTTGAACACAGCATTTAATCTCCATGGCATTGTTGCTAAAGTTGGTCAGGTCGATTAATGTGGCAATAAAATGAAATCAGCTGATGAGCTGAATGCACTGAATGAGCAGCTTATCACATCAATGGACTTTTTTTCTTCCCTGATGGCACGGATATAAAAAGGAGACTCAAATAATGAAAGAGTGGTTCAGGGAGCATGAGGAATTATTTTCACATATGTACTGGCACCCCAGAGTCTCGACCAGTTTTCGGGATGTGCTGGAGAAGACTTTAATTGATGAGGGAAAAACTGAACCACTCCATAAATACCTTTGTGAAAAATGAATCCAAAGCTGGATGGAAATAAATGTCATGTTGCTTAAGTTTGTTGAAGCAATGGCATGGCATTTACATGCTGTAAGCAAGGCCAAAGGTGGAACAACAACGTATTTGTGTGTAAAACTTCTTTTTTGGCCGGGCAGTATATTTATTATTGAACTCTATAACTCTTCTAAACCATATGCAAAGAGTGACATGTACCAAAAAAATATCCCGAATTTGGTCATATCCAATTCCCACCATTTGATTTTATTCCTTTCCTATCACACGACCACCACCTACCAGGGAGGGGTGTAAGCATGCACATGCCTCCTCCGTGACATGCGATGCTACCACTTGCCTCTTCCCGAACTGCAGCGCATGTATATTTTGGGGGCGGCTTAACACACTCGAAGGGAAAGCGCTGTCCGCCCCCTCGTATGAATGAGCTCACAGATGCCCATGACTGGCTGGTGACCGCTGTGAGTGACCGGGAAGTGAGCGTATGCCATCCCTCCCTCCCGTGAGAGCTCGTCCAATCAGCTTCCATGGACTCCTGGTCACGGATGGCTGAACATTTTTGAATCATGAGATTCAGGTGAACTCGTGTGCCAGCAGGTGGAGATCTGTGTAATGGCATCCCTTTAAACCTTCTTTACAGTCGTAGTATATATTACATAGAAACAAAGTAAAGCAATCTAACACTAGATTTTTATACATTTTCTTTCATGTACTTCAGCTACAGCAGAGGCAGGTCAGGTGACCTGTGCCCACTGCAACCCAAGCTAAGCAGTATTTCTAGAATCGTGCAGAGTTCAGTGCGTACTACACAGAAACCCAGGAAAACTGCGCACCCTAATAGTTTTTTAGTACATAGTAATCGGAATCAGGAAAAGTAAATTAAAATGATACTTTTTGGGTCTTTTATTTTTTTTCTATTTTAAAGCGTGATAAGGATGCCAGCTGCTCAAAATGACTGAGCTCCATTATCCACATGGAATACATTTCTTTTTTATATCAGATTATCACACTGTTCCCTTCAGTATATACTAATCTTTAGATTAACCTAACCTTTGTGAAGAGGTAAAAAACAACTCAGTCTATCGTATGTTGGTATTTGTTTCCCCAGAACATCATTAGTAGTAGATACACGCTTTAGGCACACGTGTCTTAACTGTGAACAAAAAGCATTTATGAAAAAAAAAAAAAAAAACCCAAAACAGGCCCCAAATCACAAACGTTTTCTTCCTCTAATGTGACCCTTTGTATACAACTACTGTATATTTCATGTTCTGTAGGTTAATTTAAGGAGCATGGGGCTATATCAACCCTAACACCAGAATATTTACATATATTACAAATAATACCCAATGCACAGCTGGCTCAAAATTGTATATATGAGCACTGCAGGAAGCATCCAGTTACAAACAGTTGCCAGATGCTTGAATCATAACACTTGGCATCATTAGGCATTATGAGCAGAGACAATCATCAGTCCTCTTGGTTAGGTTAGTGTGCCACCTAGAGGTGAACGTGCACAGGAATCTAGGGAGGTGTTGAACGTACTTGAAAGGGTAGTTACTGTGCTCTCTCAGAAAACAGCAGGATACTTCAAACAGTTAACTCTTAGTAACAGATTGTTAGTAATAGAAGATACTTCACATACATCCTTACAAATGTTAAAAATTGTACCAAAGATAATCGAACATGGATCTTTAGGGTGTTTTGACAATCCTAGAAGCTCGTCAGTGGGATTAATGGGTCATGCGTTAAGGTTTCATCTGGTTATAGTATATTATAGCACCATTATTCTGAAAAGCTCATATAATTATGTAATGATGTACTCAATACAGTGTGTATTTTAACACTAATTAGTTGCTTGTTTCTGAGTTGTGCCTAACCCAGCACTATCTCCTTTCACTGTAATATATTATTGCTATTTTTATGTTTCATTATGTGTCGTGGGATACTCAGCTTCCTTAAAATAAAATGTAAAAATAAAGTTTATTATATAAAGATGACCTCCTGTTTCCTGTAACGCTAGCAACCTTCATGATTTTCACAATAATTTGTGATGTCATAACATCTATAAATGATTGTGTTTGTTTATGTAAATCATACACACACTGTTGAGGTTGGTGAAATGGCCACCTAGGTAAAAGTCGAACACGGCAATTTAATGAGTTTGTACATAATCAATAAAGTTATTAAAAAGAAAAAAATTGGAATTCATAAAAAATATGTTCCTTTAATAATACACACTTAAAATACGAATCGCAGGTAGTAGTGTGAGGTGTCTTTACACAAGAGCCACGTCATCACCGTGGCTGCACATAACCACAAGTGTATTTATAGAACAGAATAGCTTTAAGTTAAAATGATGTGTTAACCAGGAGATAAGAGATTTCTCCGTATGTGAGCGGAGGAGAAAAAGAAGGAAGTCTGTTAGGCCACTAGGAAGGAAATAAAAAAATTGGCAACGTCTTTAATTTTAGAAGAGGACTGTAAGGAGGGACGAGAGATTACCTAGATGTGGCACAAAATTGCAAAATAAAACAAAAAAGTTGCTTAGAAGTTCGTGACCTACATGAGTCCTTTTGTTGAAGGTGTGTTTTCACCTCTTGTCCTCAAATGTGGTTTTGAAATCTGCTAAAACTGCCGACATGCTCGAATCTGAGGGGAAAAGTTCTGATCCAGGGACAGAATTTCCAGAAGGAAAAATGGATGAATGAAAATTTAGGAGAGAAGTGTTCCGCCCTCAGCCCTCATGATAGAGCTGTTCGAAGGAGGTGCCTCGTGATTAGTTGTGGGGCAGTGGGTGGAGACTGGAGACTGTCCCAACAAACGATGGGTCTCATCAGAGATGTTGCTGGAGGAAGTGTAGCAGCATGATCTCGTAGTGCTCACCGGACTCCGGGCAGCGGATGCTGTGCCTCTCGTTGGGATAGATCTGAAAAAAAGGCGACAACGACGGTGTTAAACACAATGATTAAGAACAACTGGGTACAAATACTGAATATCGTTACTGGCACAAGCACAAATCAATCCATGAAAATTGAAATGAAGTGAGCAAACCTGTAACTGATATGGCTTCCCTGCACGGATAAGTTGAGACACCAAGAAGTTGGTGTGGAAAAAGTGCACGTTCTCATCAAGGAACCCATGTAAGATGAGTAACCGGTTTGGCCTGTTAAGGAGGGGGAAAAAACAATGTTAAAATTATTGGATGTGCGAGTACTGCTCCCCCCCCTCCAGTTTGTAAAGCTTCTGGATAGACTTTGGTAAAACAACATTAAACATATTTTACAGATTAAAAATCCTTGCACCTCAAACACTAGATAAGGAGATATTCCAGAATTCTTCTTACAACGTTTTCCTGTGCTGAGAAAAGAACATCAGTTCATGCCCATCATGCCAATCTTACTCATATTTGAAAGGCTGTTGTTGAACAATCCAGTTTAGTTGTTTAAGTAAAAAAAAACGAGCACTTGGAGAGTGCAAACTCTCGAAAAACAAGAAAAAAAAAACAACAAAAACATAGCGCCATCGCTGGGCCTGCTGTAATACAACACTTCCAGAAAATTCTTTAAAAACCTTGCAATATTAACATGAAATATGTATATTTTCATCATCAGGTGGTTTTTACTTACATTTTCTAAGTTACAATATGCTAAAATCCGTTCCATAGTTTGCATTAGCCAGTTTGAAAAGGCCATCATTTGTAGTTTCACTCTTGTAAGACGGCGAAATTGCGAAAATTGGACGCGGCCAGTTCATACAACGCAAGATAATGGCACTATACACTTCTAGTGAACTTATGAATAAAATAAAACTAGGCACATCTACAAACAATACTACATGACATTTACATACATCAGACAGGCATCTGTTTGTTTACATGAACGAATCGAAGACACCAGTTCATTCTAATGCAAACACTTCCTTGCTTACAGCTTCTGTTTTGGTCACGTCCCACTTTTCACAGTGCAGCGGTGCCCCCCTGTAAGAGGAGGTATTACTTGTTCCTAATTTTTCCACAAAGAAGGTTTCATGAAGTATAGAACATTTTGATATGAAGTGACAAACTCTGCAAGCAAGCTTTTGATAAGTTTTAATTTTAATTCTCCCTTTAAGGAATCTTTAAAAAGATTCCTGGATCTAGAATTTGATGCGGATCATCTCCAAAATCTAACGGCATCAACTATGGAAGCAATTTCATGAAAATCTGCATAAAACATTTTGCGTGATCCTGTTAAACACGCAAACAATCTAAAGATAAAACAACCTTCTTGGTGGAGGTAACATCAGAGGATTCGATAAAATTCTGGATTTGGGGATATTATCTATTCAGGGCTCCAGAGTGGTGCAAGATGCTGTTAAGGAGGAATTTAACTGGTGGGTGGGGAAAATTGTTTAGCTTCCAAGCAGCATATCTAACTAACACAAAATACCCGAACAGCGCTCCCGAGTGGCGCATCGACAAGGTGCACGACTATCAACCCGGAGATCGCAAGTTCGAATCCGGATTGATGCCACAGCCATCCGTGACCGAGACTCCATGGGAGCTAATTGGACGAGCTCTCACGGGAGGGAGGGATGGCATATGCTCACTTCCCTGTCACTCACAGCGATCACCAGCCAGTCATGGGCATCTGTGAGCTCATTTGCACGATAGCACTTTCCATCCGCGTGTGTTAGACCGCCCCCAAATACGCATGTGCAGCAGTGCAAAAAAAGGCGGGTGGCAGCACTGCATGTCACAGAGGGGGCGTGTGCATGCTTACGTTCCTCCCTGGTTGGTGGTGGTCGTATGATAGTGAAGGCAATATTTCATGGGTGGGAATTGGATATGACAAAATTAGGGAGAAAAAAAAAAGGGGGGGGGGGTCACGTTTTTAAAAAGCTGTTAACTGCTAAATCTTTTGTTCTTTTCTCAGTACAGAAAAAGTGTTAACCCTCTTATCTACTAGAGCTGCTTAGAGATCAGGTTGGAAGGTGCAGGGATGTAATGCTGTCTTTATCATCACAACTCACTCATTTGGAAGCTTATCAACATGCAGAGCCACAGAGCCTGCTTCATAGCCCTGCTGATTGTTTTCAGGTACGTCCATGTAGCGCTCTGTATAGCCGGTGTCATACGCCATCCACACTGTCACTGGAGCTCCAGCTATAGCCACCTAAATGAACAATGCTTCGGATTAGCGTGTACTTACAACCCCAACAGGTTTACTGATATTAAATGATATCATTTACAAAATTGTAATGGACACTTTTAGTTTAGGGTTCAGTTCTATATTAGCATCACTAGCGTTTCTGGGTGAAGTCTGGGCAGTGACGGCTCAGTGGTTAAGGCTCTGGTTTACTGATCCAAAGATCACGGGGTTCAAGCTGAAGCTTCAAACCACCACGCTGCCGCTGTCAGGCTCCTAACCCTCAATTACTCAGTTGCATAGAAATGATATCTGTAAGTCGGTCTGAATAAGGGCGTCTACCAAATGGCAGAAATGTAAATGCAAGTCTGGCTTTAATAAAAGGAACCATTCCACTGGCCGAAGATGGCTGCACGCAGCTCTCACCTTAAACACGTTGGGCCGACGAATGAGCCCCATGAGGGAAAGGAACCCTCCGTAAGACCAACCGTGAATTGCCACGCGACTCAGGTCTATAAATTTATACTTGTCAGCTACATACTGAAGACCCTCCACTTGGTCCTCGATTTCCACCTGGCCCTGAAGAAGACAAAAAGAAGACACCATGCTGTTAGATGTGTTTTTGGTCCATCAGTGTTTTGGTGCGTCGAGCTGATCATTCCAATTTGGCTTCAATTCTCCCTTTAACAGGTTACATGCTTGTATTCCGGGTATACGTACCATTTTGTTTTTTAATGCACCCTCGAACTTCAGCCCTCTCTGACACGAACCCCTTCCGTCAATGACGATCACTGCGTAACCTAGAGATGCTAAAGTGTTCAAACGCAAATACTTTACCCCCTTGTACGAGTTGTTCACTAACTGCACCTGTAAAGAGCAAAAAACATTTGCCTCAATTAAAAAATATATATAATAAATAAAAATTAAGTTTTTACATTTACATTGGGGCAGTGGTGAGTAAGTGGTTAAGGCTCTGGGTTACTGATTTAATGGTCAGGGGTTCAATCCACAGTACCACCATGTCGGGCCCCTGAGCAATTGCTATAATGTAATTAATAATAAATGTAAGTCACTGTATAATGGTGCCATACATGTAATGTAATGTAAATAAATAATAATAATAATAATAATAATAATAACTTGTACAGTCTTAAAAAAGTAGCTTTGGAAGGGTGGAACCCATTTTTGGAGGCAAAAAAAATAAAAAATAAAAAATTTAAAAAGGGTATCTGGGTTTCGTTTACAAAACTCAAAACTATAAAAAGGTACCGCATGGCGATGTTGTGAATCACAGTGTTGTGTTTTTTTGGGTTTTTTTTTTTTTTTTAAATCATACACTGCACCTTTAATGGCATCACAGCAAACCAACCTGAGGGCCACCGTACACGAACAGGATCGCAGGGTGTTTTTTGCCTGGCTTTAAGTTATGTGGTTTGTACAACATTCCGTACAGCTCAAAACCAGACTTTGCAGGAAAACTAAATATCTCGGGAGGAACGTAATCAGCTGGGCAACCTAAAAAAAAGGAAAGAAAGAAAATTAATTAAATAAAAATGATTAAACCGCACTGTTTAATGTCTTTTGAAGAGACTCTCGTACCTGCTGCCTCCATCATGCTGGCCCAAAACTCGGGCTCTTTGTGTAAAGGGTCGCTGTCGGAGCCGACCAGCTTGTAGACGTGCACGCAGGGAGGGGCGCTCACATTGCTATAATGGCTAATGAACATGTCAAAGCTCTGCAGAAAGAGAAAGAAATCAAGACACTAACGATTAATTACATGGAAAGACATTTTCTTCTGTTTTTTTTGAGCCTTAAGAAAAAAAATTCTAAATGCCTTGTAGCATTAAACCTTGAAAACGCAGCACTGCTCGTTAGAGGGCCGGCTGATTGTACTCATTTTTGCAAGTCACAGACTGAGCATCTGACCTGCTCAAGTTAAACTACGTGAACTCAATGACGAAGCACGCGGCTGCTTGTGCTGAGTTAAAGCTACGTTTATGGCTCTTTATTTGCACTTGTAATAATAAAAATCTATATTAAAAGAATCTTTCCATGCAATTGTATAGCCAACTTAATAGCTGTTTAAAGTGTAAGTCAAAATAATAATAAAGACAATTTCAGTATATTACAAGGTGCCACCGCTTTCTTTTTTGACTTTATTCATACTAAAATTGCAGATTTTCCAGCATAAAAGTCAGACATATCTGGCCAAGTTCAGTTACCAGCTTCAGAGATAAATATTACAAATTCATACTACTGTTTTATTACAAAAAAAATAATTTTGGAGTGTGAAAAGGATATTTAATGTGTGGTTTTGCTAATTTTGATGCAAATTTTGATTGCAAGAAAGCGCCTTTTGATTTTATTTTGAGATGGGCCTCTGAACGTAATGTCTGTCAAGATCCAAATATTTGATAGCTTTGTCTGTATGATGTACATACGGACAAATATCTGTACTTGGTTTTAGTAAACTGGAAAGAAGGCAGCATTGGTGGCAATCAATAAAATAATTGACCTAAAAAATTCATACAGGTCGTTTTATCAAGATGAATAAAACACAGGTGAAATGTCTGTTAGACCAATTCCATGTTACGTTCATTTATAAATTGGTTCACAAGTCAGTGGAAAAAACCCTGAAGACAAGACCGAGTCTCATGAATATTTACTTCTGGACATATTCATTTTCCGAATTCCTTGATTTTAGCCACAGGTGAGGTGATGTGTCCATCAATGTCACGTGACAATTAATTTAAAGTGGCTTTATATTAATGTGGATAATATTATCTTTTAATGAACCTTATTGTTTTCTTTATAGTCCTAACTTTGTTCAGTTTAATAAGCAAAAATAAAAGCCACAAACAAATGATTTTGCTGAAAGCAAAAATACAAGCAGTAGTCTTCTCTGTTACAAATTAATAACAAGAGCATGTGGAGAACACAAACCTTTCCCAATGCCCAGCAATCCCCAATATGAACCTAAATGTTAAAAATCCTCTCATAGTGTTAAAGAATCCTTAAAAAAAAAAAAAAAAGCACAAATGAATTATGATGACAAGTGCAAAGATAAACCTGCAAAATCTCTAAGACAGCAGGTTTTTTAACTTGGCATGGATACAATGAAATGTCTCCCCCTAGTGGGCGTCTGATGAATATTTTGTACCATGGTAAACAATAGGGATTTTTTTTTCCAGGATTTCTTTTTCTTTCTTTTTTAAAATATGTCTCATGCATGGATCACTTCCTTCATTTTATATTAAGATATGCACAACATTCTCCATTTACACCGAGAGAGAGACAGAAAGAGAGAGAGAGAGAGAGAGTGACAGAGAGCATTTCAAAGAAATTAAAAGAAGAAAAAGAAATTAGGTAACAACCTTCTAATGTGTTTTCAGGTTCAAGGGGGTTTGTTAACATTGGAGAGTTCAAAACTCTTGCACAATTTTAGAACTTATTGTTTTACTGGGAGGAAAATATACTGCTGTTCTGGTATTATTGAGCGATAGCACATAGCTACGTGCTTGTATGTCAAAACGTCTATGGAGAATGCATGATATGTTGGCACGCCTGACAAAAGCAATAAAATAAATGTGTTTCATACAAGTTATTAATAATATCTTCAATAACAGTTCTTTCCCCCATTTTAAATATTCTTAATGCAAAATGTAATTGTTATACAGTGCTACTGGATGCTAGCTGGCTCTAGTTGCACTTACCTGGCTAACAGAACAGCTGTGTGAGAAGCCTGGCTTAGTAAGTCGGACAATGTCCCCTGGAGATTCGTAGCTTACGACGTATAAGTGATGTTCTAGCGGCGTGTCTTTGGTGCCTTGGAAGTACACCAACTTTGTCTCTTCATTAACCCAGATCTTAAAATTAAGTAAATAAATAAAAACAATCACACAAGCTAAAACACAAGAAAAGTTATCTAGTAGCTGTTCAAATATTTGCATAGCAGTTGAGGCTAGTGAACTGACCTTTGACCCATGCCTGGCTAGCACCTCCCACTCACCACTGGTTACCATCACCTCTTCTTTTATTTGACATTTGAAATCATCTAGTGGAATTCAAATAATTTGTGCCACAGCTGGTAAAGCAAAACAACATTAAGCTTTAAAGTATGTAAAAGCAGGTGTGATTGTGAATTTTACCTTCAGAGGGATTGGAGTCTTTACTCCACTGGTGGCAGCCGGGCTGGAGAAGACTCGTAACTCTGTATAAATGGCAAAAGCCTGTTTTTGACTCATTCACCCACAGAAAGGTGATCTCATCGTTACTGGTTTGAATGAAAGGGTAGAATATATCATGGACCTGTTTACAAAAAAGATGGGGGGAAAAAATAAACGAGTTAATTCCAGGCGTGAAAGACTTCACAGAGACAGACAGTAAGATTCATGCACCTCCACTGGTAGAGCATCAAACCAGAGTTCCCAGAAAAAAGGTTTCCTTTTGCTGAGACAGCTTCTGTCACAGCTGTTGTGGTCTTTTAGAATGACTCACATCTGCCAACTTCTGTAGCATTTAAGTCAACAATACAGACACTAATAACACGTTACACATCAGACAAATCATTATTTAACTAGCTGTAATGAAGTACTTGAAATATATATTCAATTCCATTTTACTCGCATCACACTTTTATCAATGAATATTGTCTCAAAGGGCCTTTACAGAAATCTAATGAGCAAACAAGAGACACAGAGACACACCCTCCTACCTTCATTTTCCTCTTCAATACGTGAAAAGCTTTGCTCAGTTGAGTTGAATGGCTGTGCGTATTCAAAAGCCCTTTGTTCCATTATGTCTTTGTGCTGTAAAGCAGCATTTGACTGAATCTGAACAGAAAGTATAGCTCTATATACTGTATTTCAAAATGCGCCTTGCATCAGCAGTCTCATCATAAACAAAGACCAGAAACCCAGTTCCACTGGCAGCTGTACAAGCCCATGTCCATGTTTGACAGATGGTGTGGTATGCTTTGGACCAAGGCTCCTTTTCCTTTCCTTTTCCATACTCTCCTCTTCCCATCCTTCTGGTACATGCTGGTTTCATCAGTCCAAAAGATCTTCGCTCCAGAAGGGCAGGCTTGCTAGCAAAGTCTAATCTGGCCTTTCTGTTCATGAGTGACTTTGACAATTATAAGCCGACCTCCTCAAGAGTATGCTTGACTTGACTGGATTTTGTAAATAGGTTATTCTTCACCAATTAAACAATTCAATGATCATCTAATGTAGTAGTCTTCTATGGTCTTCCAGGTCTTTTGGCGTAGCTGAGCTTCCCAGTGCATTCCTTCTTTTTTTAGAATGTACTAAACTGGTAAATTGGCCATTCCTATAGTTTATGCTATCTCTCTGAGAGGCGTGGTAATTGTTTCAGACTAATGATGACCTCCTTATTTTAACTGACACGTTTTTAGAACACATATTAAAACAGCTGCCAAATGCAGATTTTACAGTTAGAATCAATGCCAAGCATTTTCTCTCCTTAATCTGTCATGAAAGAATGAGCAAACAGGCTACAGCCGAAATGAAATGAGCTACATGAAATGGCTGATCAGTCAACTGTCCAAACACTTGAGTCTATAAAAATGGTTGACTATGGAAAAAAAAAATAAGTCGCTGCAGTTACTATAAAGATTTCAGCACTGCCTAAAAGTGGAGCAACGAAAAATGACCTTCTCCTGACACAAGGTTTTAATGTGAATTCATTTTGATGACGCCACTGATGACATAATGTCATGTAACCATCACGTTATGACCACTCCCCCAAAGTTTTTAAACTGTCTGAAAGTGTTACACTATTGAGTTAAGATTTCTTTGATGGAAAACCAATATCACCAGGGTAGTGAGATTCACTTACATAAGCATGTTATACGTCCCAGAAAGGTCATGTGCTTCCTCAATGTTATTGGGTTAAAAGCCTTTCTATTCAAATGAATAATGCATTGCGTGGCAGTAATATCCACGGGCTAGATATTACCTTTAACTCATATCAAGTCTGGTTAATGAAATGGAGAAGTAACACTGAATAATCTGGGATACACAGGGTATTCTGGCCCAATTTATGGGGTACCCTATTTGAAGCTGAGTCGTGACCGACACACGAACAGAAATTTTAACATATTTAAAAAAAATTTTCATAAGCTTATGCATCAACAACCCCAACAAGTAAGGTATCATCTAAAAGCTCATTCAGAGTGCTCTGTAAAAATAATAAAAGATGGGCAATATGTAATAGCATTTGATGACCAAGACATGTCATGTTAATACTTTTATCTTTTCTTATTCTTTACTTGGTATGGAGCAACTGTGTGCACACAATTTCCAATTTTTATTCCACATGTTGTACACGTACTTTTTTTTTGTTATACTGTATTAATCCCGCAAGGGAAATTACTGCCTCTGCATTTAACCCATCCAAAGTGAGCACACACACACGTAAACAGTGAGCACACACACACTTTGAACAGTGTGCTGCCACACACTGCAGTGCCCGGAGAGCAGTTTGGGGTTAGGTGTCTTGCTCAAGGGCACTTCAGCCATGAAGGTGAAGGAAGGGAAGGTGCAGCTCACTCCCCCACCGCCACACATTTTTCCTGCTGGTTCAGGAATCAAACCAGCAACCTTTTGGTCCCAAAGCCGCTTCTCTACCCATTAGGCTACGGCTTCCCCCACGATTTTCTTACATCGTGTAAAATGACTTGATTATTTTACATTCTGAGAAATATTAACAAATTCTGATACAAAAATTGCGTATTGTAAAGATTCCTGAGCCATCTTTATGACATGCTTAATTGACATTTTTGCAATAAAAGTAGGAAGACTAAAAGTACAATAATTTTATTAGTCTGCTAAAAAGTGTGCTAAGAAGCTTTTTAATATATAGCCAGTTGGATTAGTTTTCATTTGGCATCAAATACTGATATTAACATGGAGAACACAGAGGTTTACAAATATACATGTATTAAACAAATCACTGAAATTGGTGCGTACCCCTCATGTTTTCAATATGTAATATTTTAGCTTCACGAGGACACAGGTCTACAAATTTGGTATCAAATGAAGCATCTTGGACGTGATAATGCATTAAAAGTAATATCAGTATCATTTGCGTTTGGGCCATATCTCGCTTGCGGAGTAGTTTACGTTGTTAAAAAAGTGTATTTTATTTAAAAAGTTTATTTTATTTTATGGCTTAAAATGAGTAACAGGTTGGAGGGAAAGAATGAGTAGAAGTTACCACCACTCAGACATTTATTCCCATTACAACATGTATATACCAGCACAAGAACCATCACCACATGTATACTGGGGTGGTCCTTATTGGTGGTAAAAAAAAAAAAAAAAATGTAAGTTTGAGTAAAATTGACAGGTGCCCATTAAATTGGTTACATTCAATGTAAAAACACTTGTAGTAAAATATTTTTAATTTTGAATGATATTTAAGGTATGCTCAACATCGATGAAATTATGCATTACTGCTATCTAAGCATTAACTACCATAATGTTACAGATTAATTACCATAAAGTTACAGATGAATTACCATAGTTAGAGATGAATAAAGAAAAATTAAGTTACTTTCAGGAAGTATTCTGCACTTCTCTACACATGGTACACAGTCTACACTACTTGCGTTTTGTCGTTGCCGAGTGCGCTATACAATCCCATCCATATTTAAGTTACAGAACTCTCGTTTAGTTCACCTCTAGAGGATCAGAAATACATTATTCAGCTGCATTCTTACCAATGAGGCAATGGCATGGTAACGTCTGAAATATATGTAGTTTGGGAACTTATGTCTGCAGGCAGTCAGTTTCTAGGAGGGAAACTTCAGAGCCTTTGAGCATACCTTACATATTATATGACTGGAAAAATCCTTTTAGGTATTTAATTTTTCAGTGTTTGAAACCTTTGAAAAGTTCAAAAATAAGGACCACCCTAGTGTACACATACATATTGACAATGTTCGCGACACACAACACATCGATGCTATACCAATTTCTCTTAAGTATGGTGCTCTGCTGAGCTCTGCTAAAAGATTAATGCAATAACTTCGACCACATCTTGACCATTTCATTTTAGATCCACTGTGATGGTGTTGAGACTTAAAATTACTAAAACTTTGACGCTGTACAAATACCCCACGGACCTGTAAATCATTACCTTTCTACAATTGTATGTTGTAAAGCCAAAACATGTGTTGAAAGGATCATGTGACTAAGAGTCTTGGAACGAGCACATGATGGTAGATCTAGTTAAGAAAATTCAGCTGAAACAGGAATGACAACAAAGAACCAAGTCTGTTTAAAGTTGGAATTTTTTTAAAAACCATAAAGGGAAAAAATAAGGGGGGACAAACCCAAGTGAAGCTGAAATTCTCATTAAAATGCATTTTGTGTGGAATAAATTAAGTCGTGTTATTTTACAGAGAAGTCTGAAAGGTTTTGTGGCATATAAAATGGCCATCTGTTTTTAGGCCTGTGGCGGGGATTACTTCATTAGCGATGACACTGCCTGCTCCAAATGTGGAGAATATCGACATGCGGGCACGTCCAAAAATCAACCTTAACATTCTTAGTGATGTCTGTTGTGCAGAACATAGAACGGCACACTTTCTGAGATTTATCTGGATTTGTATAAAAAGCATACAGCTGTGCTTACATTGATCCAGATGTCCGTCACCTCCTCGTAAATGATATAGGGCTGTACTCCTTCAGGCATGGCTGCCACATGCTCGTCCCACTGTGGCTCCTCTGGGCTCACAGACAGAAACAGAGCAGGAGGCAGTAAAACCAGCTGCAGCTTCTGCTGACTGCGATCCAGCAACACTGCCCAGGCACTGCAGGGACACAAACCAGCACTCAGTTCATATATATCGAAAATAGAGAAAACACCACACTGACCATGATATAATTTTAGTGCATGAAAAATGTTGTCTGTTGGCGACGTACTATCTTCCATCTCTGGTCCAGCCAGCCCGTGCAATGTACTCAGCCCCAGGAAAAAGAGTGTTGAAAGGCAGAACAAGCTCCTTGTTTTGGGTGCTCATGATCTGGGAAAAAAACAAAGAGAAAGTGTTCGACATTTAAATACACTTAATTCCTTTTTCATCCAACATCAGGGATTCCATCAGTAAAATGTGTGCAGGACATGCTCTAAATGTATGTAAGAACACCCATTACCCATAAGGAAACGTATCACACGTGTTTACACACAGCTGGACATGATGAACAATGATAAATCTCACACGTTGTAATTTGTTGTGCTCGTGTCGCGTCTTACACACTTCTCCAAACTGCTATATATGGCAGTAACTTCCCTTTAAATAGCCAGCAGCCTGATTCAGTACAACTACTGTTGGTAGCGGGTTATGTGAAGTGTCTCAAAACGGTGTGTGCTGTACGCATGTGTATAAAAGAGACCTTGATACATACCTCCCCATTTGCATTGGTTCGAATTTCCACCAGTTTTAGACTGATCTGAGGGTTTTTACTCCCTAAAAAAAAACAAAAACAAAAAACAAACAAACATGAAATCCAAGCACCACAATACTACAAAATCAAGAACAGTAAATGCAGGTGCAGGAGTTATTAAAAAAAAAGAAAGAAAGAAAGAAAGTGATTAGAGAAAAAAAAATCAAAAGTGTTGTAGTGTACCAATACCCAAGCTTAAATGCATAAGAGATGCTCACTTTAAAGTACGGTGTACCAGATAGTGATCCCTAGAACAAGCAAGCAAGCTCACAATATCATACAGCTAGTGTTCATGAGTACACTAGATTACATGCAAACCAAGAGAGATGAAATTGTCTGATTAGTAATACCGTGTTTCCCCGATAATTAGACCTACCCCGATAATAAGACCTACCCTTACTTCAGCAGAACGGTCCAAAATAAGCCCTACCCTGAAAATAAGACCTAGCTAA
>JAQMYF010000012.1:12933712-12944650 GCA_030014195.1 Neosilurus mollespiculum | reverse complement strand
GCAATGGTTCTTTTACATGCCTCTCACCATAGACAGTGAGAGACATGGCTGGCATTTAATAACCCAGTTAGCTGCACAGGGGGGCCAGCAGTGACAACCCGTTGATAGTGGGGCCTGAACCTCTGACCTTGGGATCAGTAATTCAGCACCCTACCACCGGGCCACCACTTGTTTGTTTGTTAGTTAGTTAGTTATTAAGTAAGTAAGTAAGTAAGTAAATAAAAATAAACAAATAAACAAATAAATAAATAAATAAAGATAATATTTTAGTGCGTTTTTTTCACTTACGATTCTGTGTAGTAAATACAACAACCATTATGTACCTCAGTGCCAGTGAATGGTGCTGAACTGTTAATTGTATATCATGATACATATAATTATTGTGATAACACCCTACCGCTCTCCAGCTGACATGAAGTAAGGCAGCATTAAGTCTGTGGCCAGAAAATACCAAGGCGCATTTTTTCTGCTAAAGTATCTGATATGACGCAAACTAGCGATAAAGCCGATTATTTGCCAATAGCTCAGTTGAAATTGTACCAAATGCACATTTATAAATTTTGTCGACTATGTTAAGCACTCTATATTCCTCTGTAATGTTGGGAGTATGAAATATAGAGTTACCAGTGCGGGGGTATCTATAGACATCTGCTTTGCGTTCCTCCAGTGCCGGGGAAGGTACATGTATGATCTCGACCTCTGACTCATCCACCTCCTCATACAGCAGCTGCAAGATCTTACCCCCATCTGCATCTAAACCAAAATAGGAAGAGATCATGCTAACATGTCTTCCCAAAAGCTTTCACAGTTAATAAAGACATTCGTATTAACCCAAAGGGACAGGGAAAGAAGGTAAAATAAAGCACGTCTGCAAATCTGTAGAAGAATTTTTATACAATTTTTAACAAGTGAATTATCGGACAAACCTTCGGAAATGGTCGGACACCACCAGTACCCAGTAAAACGATCAAATTCCTCCTGAATCACAAAGGTGGCAACGCCGGCTGACTTCGGGTCTTCTTTTACGTTATTCAAGCCTACACCAAATCAAAAGAAAAGCAATCAATGAGAACAGGTTCTATCATTACATGTATATGAACACCACACCATGGAGTGCTTATGGATGACTGGGACGATGAGTGTCCTCAATTCAAACTAAATTAAATCTCTTTTAGATGATACCAGAAAGGCATGTGTAAACGTGTGTGTGTACCCGGTGCGCCAAATCTAAAATCCAACTCACCTTTATGACAAAAGGTCAGCCTTCGCTCATCTCTGGTTTCGATATTGGTCACCCACAAATCGTTGTTGTTAATGAACGCAATGAAATTGGGGTCGCCGGGACTGATCTTGGGGTCCATACGAATCCCTGAGCACTGGGTCTTAATCTCAACAGGCTTCATGGGCGCTGCCTGCTGAACAGGACCCCAATTAAAACAGTAGAAAAAAAATTATGTACCGGAACACATGATTAATATTATTTTTATATTTGTGTTAAGAAGAGGGACAAAGGAAAATCATCTTAACTCACAATGAAGCCATTATGTCCACCGTCATGGCAATAGAAAAGGCTGTTACTCGCTTGGAAAAGGAAAAGGCCACTCTGTGCATGGAAGTCGTAGGAAGTGATGCCGAACACACCGAGACGCTTCCTCTCACGAAGGAGCTCCTCCTCCCGAGAATACATACCATGCTGGGGGGTTGCCTGTGGAAAATAGCACAGGACGGCAAAGGTAGTTTTGCGTTGCTGGTTGTGTAGGGAAAGACTCATGGACAGATAGTATCGACAAGCAAGATTGGTCTGAACAATAAAATTAAACATTCAATACAAGAATTATTAAAGTGTAATTTTGGTTAAAAAGTGAGTATTACACTTACATTAAACACCAATCAGCCATAACATTAAAAACATTATGAGTACTAACAGGTGAAGTGAATAACACTGATTATCTCCTTGCAATGGCACCTGCCAAGGAGTGAGATGTATTAGGCAGAAAATGAACAGTCAGTTTCAAAAGTTGATGTGCTGGAAGCAGGAAAAATGAGCAAGTATAAGGATCTAAGTGACTGTCCAGGACCATGTTACAATGGCTAAACAACTGGATCTATTCATCTATAAATCAACAGATCTTGTGGGGTATTCTTGGTATACAGGTTGGCCAAGCAAGAAAAACCAGTAGACTGGCAAGAGTGTCATGGGTGTCCAAGGCACTGATGTGTTTGGGGAGTGGAAGCTAACACATTTGGTCTGATCCTACAGAAGGGCGACACTGTACTGCAAAACAGTCTCATGTTATTCAAGTTTATCCAGCGGTATATACGGAAGTAATTTGCTTATGAAAAAACAGTGGTATGTAACATTTGTTTCTATAAAGGGGTCTGATGTATGTAAAGGTAAACTTGTACTATGCGTATTTGTGCCTAGTTTTATTTTATTCAGAGGTTCACTAGTTTACATCTGATTTCTAAGTTTAATATCTGTATACTGTTATTATTGCCATTAGCTTGCCATATATGAACTGGGGGATTTAGGTCCTATTCTCGCAATTTTGCATACTCGCGAGATTGAAACAGCAACCTTTTGAAACAGGCTAATGCCAACACTCAAATGGATTTTAACAGATTGCCACTTCAAGAATGTAAGTAAAAACCACCTGATGAGGAAAATATACATGTTGTCATGTGTAACAGGACAGACTTAGACGCAACAAGTCAATGTCGATTTGTCCATAATTGCCTCAGCGGACTAGAAAAAAAAATGTCTCAACAGAAAAAAACAAGTATTAATCGTAGTACCACAAACTATTCTGGCCAAACCTGCTTTAGCCAAGGTTGAAAAAAACAAGACAAAAACAAACAAAATGCCGGCAGGTGTTGTATCTTCATTCAGAAACTACACCCAATTAGATCAAAGTGTTCTTTAAAAGTTGATTTCAGCAGCTTTAAGGAGATAAATTACCTGAAAATGATCTAACATCTGTTTCCAGGATAAAACCAGAAGGGCTTCTTTTCTGATCTTCTTTGGGATTTCAGAGTACAGTAATGAGTTTTCCCTGCTCCCGTAAGGCATACCTAAACCAAAAAATATGGACAGACATAGAAACGATATTAGTTATTCAGAGACAGTGATATTGATATTAGACAGTCAGTAACATTACTAAATAATTCCCACAGGGTCTGTTAGCGTGCTGTGATTTCAATAATGCTATATGGCTCTGCAAGCTAGCAATAATGATGAATATGTCTACACCATATTTTCACTCTCTGCCTGTGTGTGTATCTCTGTCTTTGTGTGTGTGGGAGAGGCACATTACCCAGGTAGTACAGCCGATGAGAATGAGGGCTCAACTCGTCATTTTTCTGTACGAACTGGAAGTCATGGGGTGCCTTGTTGATGATCATTCCAGAGTATTTCCGACTTCCATGGATGATCTCGCGCAGGCCATCCCATGAGTGTTTTTCCACGAAGAACTGCGAGGGTACATCTTCCATCTCCACTACTTCCGTGCTGTCTGAAAGGTCGTCTACTGCAGTCATCCTGACAGCTGCAAAACTGAACACAAGCCCAATCCGGGTTTCAGAACAATCACGGTTTCAATTGACAGAAATGACCCTTTTAAACCTTCTTGTAACTTTAACTTTTATACCTTTTCCAACTTCCTTCGTTTTCGTCTTCAAGTTTCACCCTTTTTACTCTATACATTAACCGGCACACAAGCCTCCACAAGATCTGGCAACCTGCAGAAAGGAACGGACAGACAACCTGCTGATATAGACAATTAATCAAATCCTGTTGACCAATCAGATTTGAGAACACAAAAGCACTGTAGGATGACAGCTATTAAAAACACAATCAGCCAGCTTGTGCATAACATGAAAATTCATATAAATATTTAATTATTAAAGTAAGAGTGTATATATCTGATGGCTGCTATAGGAGTGTTGTAAGGTAATATACTGTAATATGACTGACAAACAATACTCTGCTAGTAAAAGGACAATAGTTCTTACTTGAACTAGAAAGTGTGAGCCATGACCAGAATTTTGGTAGCCAGGAATTCTTTCCAAAGGTCATAATCACATTTGAGACTTTATTTTAAATACAATAGCACAGATATAATCCCTGTTCATACCAGTGTCATTTTAAATGACCAGTCGAGGACACTTACAACTGTTAAAACAAAACAATAACTCGGGATACACTAATAGTGATACTGTTATCGTTCTGAAAGCTATATGTTCAATGACAGCACAAATGATCAGCGAACTGGACGTACTTCCCGACTAATAAAAGCTATCAAAGCAAAACAGACTGCAAATGGTGTTCTGTGGTGGTAATAATGAGTAATATAAGCCCAGAGGAGGTACTACAGCATCTTCCTACAGTAAAAGCGACCTGAAACGTCTTCATGGTGTTTGAACAGTTTCCGCGAACATGGTCATTAAAAATGAGCGCAGATGTCGTAGTCACGGAGGAACAGCCGTGCACACATGCAAATATTTATTGCTAGCATTTTATAACAAATGCCCTGATTCAATGCATCACCCCAATGCAAAGATGTGTACTCGTATTCTAAATCTGAAAACATAACAGCCCTTATACTGATCATAAAAGCCTTGATACTAGTAACCTCAAACTGCAATCCTGATAATAATCTCAACATGCAAGAGGCGATAACAATAACATTTGGAGAGTGCAAACCTCCACCAAGCACGGCAATCCTCAATATGGACCAAAATGTCAAAATGTTTTTTTCTTTTCTTTCCAGAATTTGATCCTGATCATCTTCAAAATGATCCAATGGAGTCTTCTACAGTCAAGGACATCACAGACCCTCTAAATAAACATTTTTTAACAACTAAACACAAACACCCCCAGTGCAACTAACTGGATTATCAAAGGCCGGCCATGTCTCTCACTGGCTGTGGTGAGAGACATGTAAAAGAACCATTGGTGATTTTCGTCAAGAGTAGGCTGCATAGCCGTCAGCGTGTTCCTGCCCTGCGATGGCCTGGCGAGCTGTCCAGGGTGTACTCTGCCCTCGCCCAGAGTACATGGAGATGAGCGCCAGCCTCCCCGCGACCCTAATTAGGATTAAGCGGTTCAGAAAATGAATGAATAAACATAAACAACTCTCACAAATATATCACACACTCATTTGTCGAACCACTTAATCCTACTAGTAGCGTCGCAGGGAGGCAGACGCCGACACTGCTCGAAGGCGGGGTACATCCTGAAGAGTTCGCCAGACCATTGCAGGGCAAACGCACGCAACCACTCACATCTAGAGGCAATTTGGAAAAGTGCACGCCTTTGGACTGTAGGAAGAAACCGGAGTACCCAGAGGAAACCCACACCAGAATAGGGAGAAGATGAAAACATCACACGCACAGGGATTTATTCAGCCAGGAAACAAGACGAGGACATGTTTTCAATGACTACAATAACAAGAATACCTCCAGAGCAAAAAAACAAAAACAAGCAAACAAACAAACTTGTTCTACAAAGTAACAGAGTCATTTGGAAAGTTGACTCATATGACGACTAAACGACGGCTGTGTTTGTTGTATCCGGAACTAGTTGAAATAAAAACACATATTAAAAACAAAACTTTTATCAGAAAACACATGTCAGACAGTTTGTTGTTGTCTTAAATAATCCAACCTGAACTGCTAGCGTTACTTTATCTCACCGGCTACATTTAGCAAGCTAGTCAAACTAGCTTCACAGTCGAACAGCAAATTACCCAACTGCTACTCTTATAATTATTTATTTATGGTAAACAATATATCAAATAATCTCAAAGTATTCACAACTAATGTGTACAGTGAATTAAACAGCGCAGTGGATGGGGAAAATAGGCAGGTACACAAGCTAGCTAGGACAGACTGGCTAGTTATGGTTAGCTAACGCTGAGCTATCCATCCTGCCTACTGTCCACTGGTATAATCCTTCCATTAACAGTCCAGTGCGTTTAAAACTGCACATAACACCACTTTTGTGTTTGAAAAACAATTTCTGCTTAACTAAATATGAATGCTTGGAAACTAGTGCTAGCTAGCCACTTGCAATGACCAGGCACGCTAAACTAGCTAACCTGGTAAGCTAACTAACATCAATGCTAAGGGGCAAAATGGTGTAACCGTATAAAATCCTTAATGCTGACGTTGTTTTTATTAATTATTCTTCTTTTTAAATCGCCTGTTAAGCAAAAAGACAAACGAATAACACACTCGAGGTTAACAGAACTGGCATCAAGGTAATGATACCGATAGCAAGCTAGCTATAAGAGAATAAAGACTGTTAGCTGGGGATACAAAGAAAATCAATACTGCTAGTCCAGACATATTTGATATACTGGTACAATTTATTACTGGTTATAACTATTTACCTCTAATCATGCCAGTCACATGACTAATCCCAATATCTAGTTATCCATCATATAACAAGCTAGCTGATGTTAGCCCTCTAGCAAGCTATGGTTAGTGAAATAACAGGCTGTGACTGTGATAGTCCAGGGTGCTATTAGTAAAGCTAGCTCTAATTCACTGATCACGAATTTTAAACCACACATCTCTGTTTTGTTGTTGTTGTTAACAGGCTCAGAGGATGGTGGGTTGTGGATTTATGAATGACTGGTGTACTGGTAGCTACACTAACCTTATAGATCTGCTTGCTCTCGGCGGCCCCAATAGGAGAAAAAGGTGAAAATGTGAAATTACTGCTTAGGTGTCGGACTATCTCCCAGTCATTCTTCAACACACTACTTACAGGGACACCCTTAAAGAGTCTCTCTCATCTGTAACCTGGTGGTTCTTTAAGCGATTTTCCGGTTAATTTCAGTCTCCATAGCCTGTGAACAACACAAAGCACAGGAGGAGCTCACAAAAACAGGAACGGACAGCCAGGACCATCCTCACTTCCGGGGAGAGCGGGTTACGTAATCACACTTCCTGTTTGCGTGGGTTTGAAAGGCGCGCGACAGGAAAAGAGGTTTGCCTACCTTTAGGACTTTTTTATTTGGGTATTTGTTTGTTTGTTTTGTTTGTTTATTTGTTTACTTGCTAATTGCAAAAAACAATTCTGATTTCCGTGTTTGTCTGATGGGATTGACGTCACTGAATGTATTTTTTTTTCTGAATTGGTTTCATTTTTATAAAAAAAAATAATAATAATGAATAAACTTTTAATTCATTATTTTTTATTTATTCAAGTCTGTAGTTGGGGTCCGTCTCCCAGCAAGAAGGTCCTGGGTTCGAATTCTTTGTGGAGTTTGCATGTTCTCCCAGAGCCTGCGTGGGTTTCCTCGGGGGACTCCGGTTTCCTCCCACAGTACAAAGACATAGAGTCATTAATACATACAAAACAACTTCGAACAGAGACGGAAGAAAGGTTCTTGTACAAACACATTGAACAGTCAGCACAAATAAAAGGATTACCTGCGCTCTTATTTTTTTGCAAATGGGTCCAGTGTACCGTTCAAGTTTCCTTTTCAAGAATTACGAATGAATTTTTAGTATGACCAAGTTTCACTTTGTGAATTGTAATGAATTGAATTGTATTGTTGAAACCAAACAATACTGACTGATTTGCCAAGCCCTTGATTCTATGGCCTATCTCAGCCGACTCTGGGTGGAAGCGGAATACACCTAGAACAGCTCGCTAGATCATTCCAGGCCCAACACACACACACAACCATTCACACTCACATCCACACCTAGGGGCAAATTTGGAACATCCAGTGTGTATGTCTTAGAACTGTAGGAGGAAACCCATGCACCCAGAGAGAACGTGGCTCAACTCAGACTTGACTCGGATTAACCCGGTGTTATAGTAACTGTAAATAGTTTTCAGTGGTTTCAGCTTCGGCGGCACGGTTTCGTAGTGGTTTGTATGTCCATCTCACAACAAGAAGTTCCTGGGTCCGAGTCCCGAACGGCGAGGTCGTTTCTGTGCAGAGTTTGCATGTTCTATCTGTGCTTGTGTGGGTTTCCTCTGGTTACTTGGTTTCCTCCCACAGTCCAAAAACATGCACATTAGGACAATGGGCTTGTTCCAAATCGACCCTAGGTGTGAGTGTGAATGGTTGTGTGTGTTGCTGTACAATGGACTGGCGAGCGGTTTACGGTGTACCCCACCTTTGCCCAGAGTTGGGTGAGATAGGCTCCAGTCTCCCCCTAACACTAGTAAGATTAAGCGGCTCGGCAAATTAATAATGTTTTTAGCTTTGTCCTCTTGGGTTTTCTGTTTCAGTCAGACTCCCTGTCCTCCCCCTATACACACCAGCAGCATCCTTCAAAAAAAAACAAAAAAAACAAACGATAACAGCAACTGGGGTCTGGGGATGACTTTTGGATGACCACAGCTAGCATAGTCAACAACTGTTCACTGAATTGTACTCACCCAGACACATAGCATTAGCCTACAGTAGTATCTGATTATGGACTTATGCCCCATAATCTCCTCCCCACCTGCCTCTGGCAAAGGCTCAAAGATTCTCCCATCAGGCCCTTAGGTTACTGATTAGCAGGCATCACATGATGCAGGACTTTCCCCTTCATCACCACATAGAGTCTCTTAATATTTGCAGCTGTAAATATACTGCTTATTTAGATATTCTGTGTTGTGTATTGGTCTATTTTGCATTTTGTATTATTTGCTGATATATTCCCTATGACATCATGTATACTATTCAGTTTACATGCAATCTCAAAATTGTGTAATGCCTTCTCCCCACACATGTGCAACTCTCCTTGTCTTTGTATGTTGCGTGAAATGCACATTATGTGCAGAGCTGTAGGTATCACATCCACCATGGACAATTCCTCCCCAGACCACTGAAGGTCACCCTCACTCTGTCCCAATCGCTTTGCTTGTTTTGTGTTCCACTGATTACTCTTTTTTTTCATCCTTTGTTGATGACAGATTGAGAACAGTAGATGTTATTGTTTCTATATGTTTCATTAGTTACAATTAGCACCATGAGTAGCATTTGTTATCTTGTTCGGTTTTCTTTTGCCTTGCCTTGATCTTTCTTTTGCATTTTTGGTTATTCAGTTTTTGGGTTCTTTTTCAGTCTTAAGTTGTTTTATTATTATTGAATTCTGCAAATGCATCCTAATCCTACTTTCATTCCATAAGAGCAGGAGAATTTAATAAGAAAATACATCCAGTCATTTTTTATTGATTAGGTACTTTTAAATTTATATAGTGTGTCTGACCTCTTAAAATATTTCATGGTCTCTCATCATGATCCCCCGCCCCAAAAAAAAACAAAATATTTTTTTTTTCATTAAATAAATAAAAATTTAAAAAAGCGCCTCCGAAGGTGTGATAAATACAGATACACCAAGAAACCACCACAGACTGGAATCACCAAATATCACATATTCACACTCACATATTCCCAATTCTGAGCTGGTCCCTAACATATCGTGTATGTATGTCTATGGTCCCTATCATGATGGAGCAGGTATTATGCCACACACCTTTTATGCCACATATAGTTATTCAGTGCAGAAGTTTTTCACTGTCAGTTGTTTTCACAACAAAAGCCCCAATAATTAGTTTTAAATTAAGTAAATTAAATAAACTGAGAAAAAAAATATTTGTAGTATTTTTACTGGGACCCATTTATATTGCTTGGTGGACAGAGGCACACTTGTACTTAAGACTTTGCCCAGGGGGGTCAGCACAGTGGGGGTCTAATGGGATTCGATTCCACAACCTCTCGATAGGCACTAATCACTACACCATTGGCTCCACCTAGGGAGCAATATTTTCAAGTTTTTGGGAGGCTGGAGGACATCTGAGGACTCAATGTAAATCAAATCCAATAGGACATGGGGAGAACATGCATCCCTCCACAGAGACCTCAACCCAGACCTCAGCACTGAACTGACCTTATCATCCAACATCAGTGCTCTGTCTTAGTAATGGCAGCTGAATGGAAAGAACATGCCCACAGGCAAAACAGTGGTAAGTGTTTCAGAAGACTGGAGTCCCTTAAAGCTATAAAGAAGTCAGTTTCAAGTCAGTTTATTTGTATAGCGCTTTTTACAATTGACATTGTCACAAAGCAGCTTTACATAGTAAAATTAAATTAGGGAGGAATCTAAAAATTCTCTACAAAGAAGGACCTATACAAAATCCATGGCATCTTGCTGAGGAGAGAAGCAGAACTTCTCACTTTCATAAGAGTGAGACTGAGCTGTTAGATACGAAACATCAACGAAATTCCATATTTACTAGCATGCATCTATAGCATTCTTTCATTCTGCCTTCAGGGTCATGGTCCTTTATGTGGTCAGGATTTTGTTTACAGACAATCTGACAAAACAAAGAAACAGAGAGATGGACAGACAAACAAAATATGAATGCTTCTGGAATGTTATTGCTCAACAAGCACATATGGATTTAATTTTCAGCTGTCTCATGGTAAAGATAGAGTACCAAAAAAATTACAAGTTTACATGTACATTGTGCTGAAAACATTGGTGCTGAGAACACTGGTGCTGAGAACAATGGTGCTGAGAACACTGGTGCCGGGAACATTGGTATTGAGAACGCTGGTGCTGAGAACGCTGGTGCTGAGAACACTAGTGCTGAGAACACTGGTGCTGAGAACACTGGTAGTGAGAACACTGGCGCTGAGAACACTGGCGCTGAGAACACTGGTACTGAAAACACTGGCGCTGAGAACACTGGTCTTGAGAACACTGGCGCTGAGAACACTGGCGCTGAGAACACTGGTAGTGAGAACACTGGTGCTGAGAACACTGGTGCTGAGAACACTGGCGCTGAGAACACTGGCGCTGAGAACACTGGCGCTGAGAACACTAGTGCTGAGAACACTGGTGCTGAGAACACTGGTGCTGAGAACACTAGCATTTAGAACACTGGCTCTGAGAACACTGGCGCTGAGAACCCTGGTGCTG